>JAULBW010029491.1:0-77482 GCA_032358265.1 Vaucheria bursata
CAAGAATACACATATAAGACGAATTAAGTCCATAGAGTTACAGTTCAATAACAGATCACGGCAAAACAGATCAGATCATGACAATTTATAATTAAGAAACAGCATCAGTCAATTGTTCATTTTAAAGTGAGGTTAAGACATCATACCCCAAATAACAAAAGAAACATCATGATTGTGATACCTCTTCTTTAGAATGTAGAAAGACTAACATTTCTTGTTGATAAACAAAATGCTGGATTATTTTAACATGGTTACTATTTTATGCAAAATAAATCTAAGCTGTCAGTTCTGGCCAAGGCTAGTATAATAAAGCGATGCTTCTTAAATATGCTACTTGAATGTTACAGTAATACAAACAGACATTTGGACATGAATCATACAGTATATACTATTACATTGCTAGAAGTTAACTCTAGCAATGCAAGACAGACAATTATTCAATTACATGATGGACCAGTAGTAATTGCACTGCAGCATTATTCTATTGGCTAAAGAGAGAATATGATGTCAGCAGTGAGAATTCTTAAACTGAGAACAGAAACTATGATGCAGCTAACATAAATATAGGATTGATTGTTAACCGGTTAATTCCTAACAGAAAAGTTACTGATATTAGTCCCATTGCTGGGTACAAATGGTTTAAAAGTTCAAATCCTCATGAGATAGGTTTTACCTAAACTTACATTTTTTTAAAGTTGATTACAGTATCTAAACAATTTTTATGCAAAAAAGGAGCACTATAGTTTGAGTGATAAATTGAACTCCAGTTGGCAATCAATAATTATAATGTTACATTTAAATCATCGTTAATACTGTGTATCCTAGTCAACATATTGATATTGAATAATTTATATGCACAGGCAATTGAACTAATGCATTATTCATGCTTGTTTCAATTTTGAACTTTTTACACTTGGTCACCTCAGGAAGCAGTTACTCACTTTTCATACAAATAATAGATTTTTCATTTTCAGTGAGGAAATATATCATAGGTAAAATCTAATATTTCCCATCTCATCCTGCACAGTTAGGGCATCTTTCTTCTAAACTCACTTCAAAGTATTGGCTACAAAGTTCTCTGTAATCATTGACATCATTGTATGTTTAAGATAAAAAATCAATTATGCATTATTGTCAAGACTTGCAAAAGAAAGGAAAAAGGATCAAAGAAACAAGATCAGAACAAGGAAGATGTATAACAGCAAGAGAGAGAATAAGAGAAATAATGGAATGCAAGTGTATTAACTTATATGTATCTGTGAATGTGAATGTGTTTCCACTAATGATAAGAAAATAGGAAGATGAAATATGTAAAAGAATAATTAATGACCAGCTTGAATTTGATGACTAGCCTCATTCCCATTTGCTGATTTGTGGAGTCATAAAAAATAAGAACAAATTCCCATTGGCTGGTCAGTGAAGAGTCATCAGAATAATTTCTTATTGGCTAATCTATGAAAGGTCATCAAAGTAAGAATGGAACAAAATTCCCATTTGCTGTTTTCATAAAGAGTCACAAAAATAAGAATAGAAAAATATCCCATTGGCTGCTTTTGTGAAGAGTCATTAGAATATATGAAACAGAACATAAAGTATAGAATATTCTGAAACATGCGGATCTAAGGCATTGTTGTAGTCCTAACAATTATTTTGCAACAATACTAGTAAAATGATTCATTTTATCTCAAAAAGAGACATCATGAAATGATATCCAACTAATGATAAAGATTGTCATACCAATATAGTTAAAATGTGACAATGACAAAAAAATCTCAAATTCAAATGTAGTTTAAAATGATTGGGTTGAAAGAGTAGTAAAGGAAAATTGGCTAAAAATTTTTTCATTTAGCTATTTTAACAAATAAAATCAAAGAAGTTATCAGTTATTGTCATGATGCACAACAAAACAGGCAAAAAATGTAAGAGAGTAACAGCTCAAATGTATATTATATCTCAACCTGTGTTGTGAGAAGTGATTACATTTCTCTAACACAACATTAACAATTCAAGAACTATTGTGTGATTAGACAATTTTGAGAATGTGACTGGCATGAAGTAAAGAATGTTCTCAAAAGGAATTAACTCATTATACAAGTTAATTCCTGACAGTTATGAAGAATAAAAAAGTTACATGCAGGAAAATAGTTTTATGGAAAAATGCACTGTAATTAAAAAAACTGCAGTTATATAGCAAATTTTTTATATAGAACGTTTTGGATAAATTGTTAAAAATAGTTACCTTCATATTGAATGGTTAAGCCTCCATATCTTGCACAAACTTTTGTTCATAACCCAACAAAACTTCTTCAAATTCCAAGTTTATTGAACTGCTATTGTACCGACTACTAATGATCAATCCCAGATAGCAAAACTGCTTGATCATGCTTTAAAAGAACTAAGGCATTACTGTGAGTTGTAAGTTTCGATTAAGTTTTCAAGCTCCTGTCGATTTAACTACATTATTCTGTTTGCATTCATCATTCAAATTTCATGAATCGAATAAGGTCTATGTAGCTAGCTACACTGTTCATAAACTTGAATAATGGGGTAAAGCCTCACTATTACTTTTCAATACTAAGAGCATTATAGAGCGTCTGAACTAGAGATTTATCATTGAAAAAATGCATTAGTTAATTTTTCATAGCTGGTCTAGGCATTTCACCAGATTCATAGTGATGAATTGATTTTCCCAAAGGATTAAAGTAATGCCTTTCATGATGAGGCAAGCTCAATACCAATATGCCCACTTTGGAATTTTTTAAAATTTATCCATAGATTTTCAAATATCTATGGCATGCGTTAGGTGCGTTCGAGAAAATGAACAATTTGAGGTTCTAAAAAAACTAAAAATGTGGAAATCAATTTAGCCGTTCAAACTCACTTTTAAATATCAGCTTATTTGAATAACCGATTTATAGGTTTTGCGTGTCAATCGCTGAAATATTTAATGAATAAAAACGGCGATAAAGTGAAACTACTCAGCATCATTATAATGATCAAATATATAATGCTCAGTGCAACGCTAAACCATCGTCATTCAGCCAGATCATCATGTCTGCTGCTGCTGCTGCTAAAGGTGGTGCGTGTAAGTGGATTGCTGCTGGAGTTTTAGTGTGTGTTGCAGGTCAGTAAAATATTACTTACTCTGATAATTAAAACCTTATCTATTAATTATACGTTTTCTTCGTCGTCCCCTTAATAATTGATTCTATAAGTTCTCCACATGAAATTTAGTGGTCGTGTCGTGCGAATTTTATTTTATAGATGTAGCATAATGTATATTTCGATGAAATTATTCTTCTGAAACGTGTCGTGTAAGATTGATTTGATTTGACTTGTACATTGACCTTGTTTCGTGCTAATACTTCAAAATTAAAATAACATTTCTAGAAACAGGTTGGTTATTTTAGCGTTCATATAGCACCAAAGCATTTGCGTTGTTTTCTATGTAAAATTTATCACAAAAGTAGTTGCAACAAAGAAAAGCGAGAAACACCATCCTGTCAACTCAGGACCGAACTGGCGGTTACTAAATATTTTAGAAGGTTCCACTGGATTTAGATTGGAACAATTATTCTTTATCCATGAAATCTATCCCAATATATATGAAACAATGAAGTAGATTCTAATTTTGTCAGCATTACGATAAATACTGAAATCTTCACACATAGAATTGAAAACGATGAATGGAACAAATCTAACCCACAAAAGAGTTCATCATATTTAGGTTAATTATTTATACTACTGAAAGGCATCAGTAAGGATAAGCAGATACTGGAAAGAGAGCATTTTTCATCAGAAAAGGAATAATTTAACATGTTCATTTGCACTCAGAGACTTGCTTTAATACCATTACTGCCAGTATCGTTTTTAAAATTCTTCTTTTTACATCCCTTCTTATTCTCTTTTTTATTTAAACAAAGAGCACTTCTGATTTGCCGTTTTTCTTACAGGTGCGGGGATCGCGTTAGGTGTTGTCTATGGGCTCACTCCAAATAGTTCTGAGAGTGATGCTATAAATTCAGAGGCAAACACTGATAGCATAGTTGATACCCTCATTGAAAAATGCGGTGCTTTTGAAATCTACGCAACAAACAATTCTCTTGATGGTAAGATGCATCGATGCTTCCGTAGTAAAAGTCACTAAAAGGATAGATTTTAAATAAATAAAAAATATGTCACTAATGATCTAGGATATGAATGGATCGAGAAATGCAAATATATGCTTTAATGAATTTTTCCAGCTCATTATGAGTTCAATTTTGCTGAGGGAACACATTTCATAAAAGTTTCTAAATGGTTTGAAAATCAGCAATCTATTCTATACCTTTTTGCTGATACATTTTGAATATTTTATTCCCATCTTCCCTCGAACATAACAATAGATCATTTGTAACTGTATTCATTTTATTACATGCAGATTGTAATGACGTGATGAACATGTATAAATTATTCGAATAAAAATCCATCGTATTATTGGAATTGTTTCTATTCGAATTTATTTACTAACTTTTCAACATTTCGTAAATTGCCAAGTTTCATATGCAACAGCGTGATGTTATAAATAAACAATGAAATAACTTTCAAGAAACCAAGGGTGTTTGGAAAGGTGATTTATCTAGAAATGCTCAATTCAGAATAATATCAAGTTGCTTGAAAAGTTGTGAAAATGTACTTCTTTGAAATAATCTACTGTTTTAGAAGGTCCTGTCCTTTTCTCAGCATTGTACAGTTCATTTTAATAAATCTTGTTTATTTGCCTTTAAAGGAACCTTTGAAGGCTTTGCTTACGGTCCCACTAGAGAAAGTTGTTGCGCTGACGAATATGCATGCCCATACTCATCAGTAACTACGTATTTCTGTCAAGATGGAGCAGAGGTGAAGTATGAATTAGTGTGCTGCACTGAAAATCCGGAAAATGGTGATTATTCAAGGTATTCATGCACGTATGTGCATATGTAGTTAAAGATAGTGCTATGCATTCAGTATATGATCTCATATAGGTTTATGTTGATACTAACTAATTAAGTATACATTTATTGTTTAGTAGCTTTATTAAAGTTGAACTGTACAAATTGTTCCTGGAATATTTTTTTGAAGTAATTTTAAGTTGATCATATATTTTTTATGGTTCACAATTAATATTACTCTATCCCTCTTCTTCTGGTTTTATCCCTTATTGTCCTTGAAGATCGTCTTTAAAAAATTTAGCAGAAGTATGTATTTGTGTGGAGTTATTTATCCTATGCATATATACGTATGTACATGTACCATGTTTAATATGAGCATGATTTTTTGCACATATTTCTACAAAGTTTTTTGGCTATGTTCAGAGGGTACTGTGAAATTCATATAAATTATCATAATAGCACGTAGTATATTTATATATGTATGTATGTTACTTCATCTCATTCAAAAATAAATTTCTAGTAAATGTTACAGAAAATGCTGTAAAATTTTTTTCACAAAACTAGTTATGATTTGTAGCCAACTTTTGGCTAGTCTAAGAACCTTCAGGATTTCTTCAAATTCTGTATTAATCATGGATAATATGGATTCAGTATCTGGAAATAAACATTATAAAACAGTAAACTTTGGATATAATGAATTTGCTTATAAAAAATTTTCACTTATAGTAAATGCACAAAAAAGTCGTGTTTTGTCCAAGTTCCTTTTTTTCTGAAATTCCATAATTTGGATAGAACGAATTCATTTGGTGGTAATGTCAGATTCACTTTATCTGAATGTTACAGTATATCACTGGAGGCTATTATTTCTTGTTACATTGAATTTGGAATCATTACATGTGGACCTTTGATGTGTCTGGTTAATACAGAATTATTATTTTCCATCGAAGGTCCCCAACTCCTTTTTGAACTTAGAGTGGTATAACTCATGATTATCCTTTAAAATTAAATTTAGCTTTATTTTAATCCTGATTTATTGAAGCGACTATCTCAATTCGTTCACTTAAATTGTGATATATCTATTAAAAAATTAGTACAAGTCGATTTTTATTATGTCTAACTTCAGCATCTGAGATTCAGATATCACAAATTAAGTGGTCTTGGCATTCGTTATGTCCAATGTTTACTATATAGTAACAATATATATGTATATATTAATGCTTTCTAGTTGCGGTGGACCGACGTATGAAGCCACTATATCTGTTTCAGCAAATCGACGCATGTTGATGAACACACTGATGACTGCCAAGAAAAATCTTAGAAACTTATCAGATTCAAGTTGTACCGCCACTGACGTTGAAAGTGTCTTCACGTGCAGGTATAACTTGACCAGTGCTTACAGGAAGTCCATGAAATACAGAAATGAATTCTAAATATTATTCCAGTTAGCATTAGCTGATGATTTCAATGCAATGAATATACGCTACAGCAACAAAAAACTATCGTAGACTGTATATTGATTCGTATCGATGTAGATGTAGATGTACGTATGAATGCATTGTAGGGTATCAGTATATGCCTACCGGTATGTACCTACATGCATACATACATACCATACCATAGTGGTACATAGAAAATACAAACATATACGTACAATATTTATAAACTATTATACAATTACTTTACAGTGATTTGTTCATACAATACTGATTCGTACATATCATATTAATGCGTGCATACATTCATGGGCAGATATCTAACATTTATCAAAGTACCAAATTTTTCATGCATGTAAAAATGATTCCTATAACTAGAAATTTTGGTCTTACATGGATACGTATCTTAGGAATTTTCTTACCGACAGATATATATTTAATCATACTTATGATATTTTTGAAGTAAAATACAGTATTTAAATACATATATATATATATATATATTTGTATATTAACATTCTGTATGAATTTTTAGCGAGCGGCCTTCTAATAAAGGATACAAAACTCTGCTGGTTATTCCGGATGTTGAAACGTCGGAGCCGACCCCTGTGCCGAAAACTACACCAGAACCGACTGTTGAAAAAACCAGCGTACCGATTATTTTTACAGTTTCCCCGTCAAGTGAACTAACTATTGAGCCTACTGGCACACCTGCATCCTGGTCTACTTCCACAACTGCTGTTATACCAGGTACAATAGAAATATTTCCTGAGAAAATTATTATTTTGCATATGAAAGGCCAAACTTTTCGTTTGTTTCCAGTGTTGATGTTAAGTACTGTCTTTTCAACCTGCCTAAGCAATTCATAAAAGAAGTGTGATATCGATTATACTAATACAAACTAGCCTTATCCTAATTAATAATGCTTATGGACTTAAATCGATTTAAAAGTTAGATTTTGCATAATTTTGGGGATTGAAGTTATGTATTTATATGATACAATCATTTCCTTCATTCTTCGACCTCTGTTCATACCGTTAAATTCTGTTTTGGAATAGGAAAAGACTCTTTTTTCTTACATTAGTTTATCAATATATATATATATATAAATATTTGCTTTTGATTAAGCTATATTAATATCCTTTGCTATATCTCTAAGAAAGTAATATCATTCAAGTTGAGATCTAACTGTTTTTATTCGGTAACATTGTTAACTGATACTGCTTATCTGATCCTGATTCAACAAAAATGACTTTTCTTGCCCATTAACCCTTAAACTAATACTGAAAGCTCAGTTTCAAAATTATCATTTCAGAGTGGTGTAACTGTAATGTATGGCAAGTTTATTGCTTATATTTGAAAATTCTTTATTCTTATTTTCCTAAAGGCCGAATTTCGATTATTTTCGAAAAGTTTTTCACGTTGAAAGGGCACAAACTTGAAGTAATACCAACTTTTGCTGCAATTATTTTGCATGCAAATTAGAAAATCTTCTACTTTTTCTGTTAAGTTGTGAAGAGTAGATTTCGGTGTACGGTAATTCATTGTAATATTGATACTATCGAAAAAATATCCATATTTCTGCCTCTCAAGAAATGCATGATATTTCAGCGATAATTTCTTCAAGCTGACAAAATTGTTTCCTGAACCGGAGTGAAATTGAGAAATGCTGGCTACAGTAGAATAGAAAAGGACTTCAACTTGTTTTGCAGTTGGTGCCTTGTTTCACAGACTTTTGTTATGTTCTATTATATTTTGAATTTCTTACTAATAATTTGAATATGTTAATGTTTGTATATTTGTCATTCAATTATTATATTTGTACCTCAAAAACATATTTTATTAGAAAGTCTTCTGCCATAATTTTATCAAAAAAATATTTATATTTATTTAACAAGCAAAAATTGTAAACTGAGATAGCATTTTTTTCTTGAATAAGTATATGCATATTCAATTTAGTGCATTCTTCCAATTTTTCTGGTTATAAAATGTATGCATACATTTTTTCTTTCAATCAAATCAGAACTTGAGTTGACTGAACCTCCTACCCCAGCCCCTACAGTTCCCCTTACCCCGGCTGTTACGCCAGCACCTACGGTACCCCCAACTCCGGTCGTTACGCCAGCACCAACGGTACCCCCCACCCCGGTCGTTACACCAGCACCTACAGTACTCCCAACTCCTGCCGCTACATATGATATACCCGAAGATGAGGTGTGTTCCCAGCCAGTCCCCCCTCCCGGGGTTAAAGTCAATAGTTGCATTCAAATTATGTGTCTTCCCACTTCTGTAGCTGTTGGTGAAATATTTCATGCTACCGTTAGGTAAATATATTCAAATATTTTTTTTACTGTATATGTTTATATGCACTTAAAAGAATCGAATATGAAGCTGTCTAAACCATAGACAAGAAATTTCTTGAAAAAAGATGATTAAATTTCCCAAATTAGGAATGAATTATTGATGGGGTCTTATACCGATTTAGGAGGGTTCTTATACATATTTAAATTTAGGAGGGGCATTACAAGTATCTAATATAGGGTTTAAAACTTATTTGGGGGGTCTTATAGTGATTTAATTTCACACACTTGATCAGAGTGCGTATTAAGGAGGGGGATGTGTAAGATATGTTAAGTACATGCATTTCAGATGTACGCATATGCACGTGTTCGTACCATTATGAGTCAGAATATTGCAAGCCTTGCCTAGCTATATTTTTATCTTGCTAATTTGTACAGTATGAACTTCTTTATCCTATCCATAATTTGATTATGCAGTTAAAGAGTTAGTTTTTAGAACAATTTTCAAGTTAAAGTATAATTTTGCACTTCGATGTTTACTATCCCTGTTTATTTTTTTATCTCTCTATGTCTTTGTAATGTTTACAAATGTTTCATACGACAAATCTCATGGGTAGAAAGCTCAGAGAAGATGAAAAGGAGAGTAATATTAATTATGAAAAATTCAACTCCACCTTAAGATTGCAAAGTGGAAATATTCGAAGAACAATTTCATTTGCAGTGTCCTGGCATCTTTTTGCTATATCATCAACTAATTGTAACAATATGAACATATATATATACATATATATTTTTAGGTGGTGCTTACAAAGACCAAGGATGTATTATCTCACCTTAAATCTGCTCGATATGATATCAAAAGAATACTACACAGGAACAGGCAAGTGCATACATTAGTACATATCCAGGGAATAAGTTTCTCTCTTATAAAATATGATTTCATAGTCACATTTATTTCGATGATAGTTCGAAATTATTTATCCAAACTTTTTTAAATATCACAAAGTTTAATCATTTCGTCTCAATTACTCATCAATATTTTGAACTGTTTTCTACAGGTTTTGATCCATTCGATGAATTTCAATGCGGCGAACATACGTTTGAATTACGGCTTGATGTAGAAACCACTCCTGGCAGCAATCCCCCCATTTATGATATCATGTGGAAATGGTTTATCACTGTGAGTCTAATGATTATGTTTATTATAAAGTCTTGCTATCAATATGAGGGAACTAAAGCAGTAACCTTTGGATATAATGAATGGATTTGGAGTTCCACTGTTGTGAAGTTAATGTTTTCATTATAAATTTTGCGGCCGCAGAATTTATTCGTTTCATGAGACACTCGCATTATATTCGAAAATCTGACGCTGGACTCGGCGCAATATGACATTTTCATTTACTTTTATTAAAAGCAGATTAAAGCTAAATTGCTATATCTGAATTATTTTATGAAATTTCAATTACTTCTGGTAATGCACATCAGAATTTTGACATATCTGTAAGATACAAGTATGTGAATTACGTAGAATTTTCTTTTCTATCTGAAGAAATGCTGATGTTGTATAATTCAGCCAGAGAAAACTCGAATTTGACATATTTAATAGAACCATATAGTTGAGCAGACAAAAATGTTGAGAATTAATATTAAACTGCTAAGCGAAATATATAAATTCTATAAAGCCAAGTCATCAGTATCTGGTGAGTCATTACTCATCTGCTTCGTATAGTACTGAATAAATTGTACAATTCAGCAGCACGGATCACATAAATCATGCGTGGTTCATTGGTTGAAAGCAGAGAGTAATATATATATATATATATTCCTACAATATGTGCTGGGTCCATCTAGCAGTTTTGATTTGATGATAATTTGATTTTTAGCCTGAAATTCTATTGATTTTCTATATTTATATGCAGCCTTACTGGGGAAGTGTGGAGAATGGCGATTATGCACATGATATCTTTCCTAATGTAAGAAAAAACAGTGCAAACTAGAAAAAATTATTGAATTTTTCAGTTGCTAGATGTTAAAATATTCAAGTATAATTTATTTAAATACAACACGTAAGCGTTATGATAGAACTATTCACTGATAAAAATTATGGTCGTACTATTAAAATGCAAACCTTTCTAAATTTGATTTTTGGGTGTACCACATTAAAAAAATACACCCTTTCATTCAAATAGAGCCACCAGATTGTTTTATTTGAACACATGTTTCCCTGGGTGTCATAGTTGGCCGAATTTAATCTTATTTATTCTAGTATATAGTTCAGTGGGTGATGTTGATGTTGAATAGTCTAGCCAGTCAGTAGATTAAGTATATAGTATATTTGACGATTCAAAATCAAAATGATCAATTGCTCGATTTATTTGTTCCTTAAGTTTCCATCTGTAGAATCAGCTGTGGCAACTTTTGAAGATCGATGGAACAGAGATTACTGAAATATAAAGAGAATTGCGCAACGAAAACATACTTTAGTTTTGTGAAAGAGTTGTAGAATGGAATAAAAATATACCTTAATGATATGAAAAGTTACTATAATGAAGTTATATATAAGGACTTTAAAAGTTACGATTTATTTTCTTCTCTTAGATGCTAGCGGAATCGGGCATCGAAAAGCAACCGATGTACGGAGCATTGATCGATGATTGCGACATTGTTCCGGATCGATTGTGGAATTTACCCCCCACAGGAAAGCAAGATGCCATAGACTTTGAAAATTTGCCTGATTGCATGACAATTGGTGGGCAGTGGGAAATTGAAATTAAGTCTCATTTAGAGAGCCGTGCTACAGCTGATCTTCATGTCAACCTCCAGATTGGCACTGGAGGCGATTTGTATCTCGGTGAGATTTTTTTATCATGCTATATGCAGTGAGTAAATTTCGGATATGGAGAATTCTCTCTTTCAACGAATTTCCACTAATAGCAAAAAAGTAGGAAAGTCGTATTGTGCCAAATTCTACTACAGATTTTGGGGTGTAACAAATTAATTCGGTGGTTCCGACAGATTCGTTACATCCAGGTATCTTGCTGTATGCTGCAATATAATGCCTTGGATGAAATTAAGTCCTGTTTTCAACCCTGTAATTAAATGTAGCGCTATCCGTGGTTATACTTTTAAGAACTAACAATAAAGTTTTGATCCATTTAATCGACCAAACTGAAAATTTGTGCTACAGTTAATTTGTCTAAATGTGTCACTGCCATTCTTAAATCAAGTTAAAACCATTTTTTGCTAACATTTCGCCTTTATTTTATTCTATTAAAAGAATCAAATATTTAAACAATTTATATATTTTGTATTTCATCTAAGATTTTTCCGCTAATGTTTTTCTGTAATAATTCTTATATGTCGAAAATTCAGAGATAAAGGACAGAAAGAGAAAAGATTTATGTTAATTTTAAATGGTACAATGAGAGTTAACTTTGGCTTAAAATTTGCTCTGTAAGAATATTAGAAGAACAGTTTCTATGGCTGTAATTTAGTAAAGGCTATGGTGTGCTTTGTATAAATAGTCAACTAGGCAGTATCAATAAGAATTAATATGCAATCATTCGATGAAAAGCTTGCTCTGTCTTTAAAATTTAATTGTTATATTTTCTAAATAATTGTACATTTCATGTAGGTCCTAATGACATTTTTGTGGCTGAATATGTGATATACGGCACCCAAGAAAATGCCGAAAACGAGTATTGGACCATAAATACAGCTATTTTTACAGCCGAAAATACGCAAAATTTGGCTCTAGATAGTCGAGTGTACATCTCAGTTTTTTTGACACCGGCCGGTGAGCAATATGGGGATGTCGAAACCGGTTTCACATTTCTGGAGACAGAGTATTTCTTGCAAGTTGAAATTTGTGGACAGTAGAACTAGTCGTACATACATCCATGTATAGAAATTGCCGTGGAGAAATATTTTTCGATGTATCCATTATTGTTCATAGTACGGCAAATGTTTTTATCATTCTGACTAAAAATTTGAAAATTATAGATTATAAATGTATGCACAATTTTGTTGTAAATATTTTTTATTTGTTGCTTATGTTATTTACAAGAACATATGTGATATCTTGGTATAGCATATATTACTATGATATTAAATATTCATCTATTTGAAAAATATTCCGTTATTTTTTTCCTATTCTAACTGTAAATTTGAGATTTATCAAAGTCATATTTTTTAGATATCTTTGTTCCTTATGAACATCTCTGTCAAAAAAATTCAATTTTCATGCACGCCTAGAAATGTCTTTTACTACAAAGTTTATTTTTTTGCGGAAAGCTACCAGTTTTCTGCGAGAATTTTCCATATTTGAAAAGAAAAAATAAATTTTATTTAGTCTCATGATGATACTGTTGTATACGGACCGGTATGTTCTGATCATGTTATAGGGTCACAGTTCCGTGTGTTTATTATTTCAATATTGAGATACATTGTTTTTCTTCTTCGTGCAAGATTCTGTACCGACAGGTTGACAAAGTACTCGGTTACAACGACTGCCTACCAGTGCCACAGAAATGTAAATAAAAATATATAAACGCTTTTCTATTCACGATCGTAAAACTAACATTATGTTTAACTGTATTCCAATAAATGAGGTTTATGCAGCCTCATAAATAAACTATCACATTAGCAACCATGCAATCCACGTATTATAATAACAAAAAACTCAATTTATCGGTTCTGGCGAGATAATAAGGCATTAAAAATATAAATGTGAAGTTATGTTTTTTCCTTTTAAATTTACATGATGAAAAGTTATAGGAATATAAAATTACTTTTCAGCAATGTACATATAATTACACAAAGGTCAAGCTGCTTGAGACAAAGGCATATACTACAGAGTATACTATTGGTAAATAATTAAGTACTAAGGAAAAAAGTTTCTAACAGACATAAATATGTGTATACTGTAACTTAACTTTATAGCAGCAAAGAAAGATATACACAACCACAGCAGAGCAAAAAAGCTAGGATATGAAGGCCCAAGCAAAACAAGTGGCAATTGTGCCAGTAGTTTATAAATTGAATGATAGTTATGCACATATTTATGAGACACTTGTGATAAGTTAATAAAATGTTAGGAAAATGCAAACACAACTCATAACACAAGAACAGAAATAGCACTTAATATTAACCTACATATGTTTATGAAAGTGAGATAGCTTTTGCAACACACAAAACTGAGCAGCATGAATAACAGAGCTCAGTTATTTGAATTGTCTTGGAACTAAAACTGAAACCAAACTAAAACCGTAATGAAACCATGGATAAATTATACTGCAACTACATAGAATAAGAACTGACCCTATATGAAGTTGGTTCCAAACATGAAGACATAGTTAAGCTTATTCAATCATAAAGTCAATTTTTTGCTGCATGTTTTTGCATATATATGTAACCTGATAATTTTTTGTTTTTACCAAGCTCTGGCAGAGAATTATATTTCAACTTTTTTGTTTATATGTTAATGTAACTGCTAGGAATTAACCAGTTAACAGTTGATCCTATATTTATGTTAGCTGCATCATTGTTTCTGTTCTCAGTTTAAGAATTCTCACTGCTGACATCATGTTCTCTCTTTAGCCAATAGAATAGTGCTGCCGTGCAATTATTACTGGTCCATTATGTAATTGAATAATTGTCTCTTGAATTGCTAGAGTTAACTTCTAGCAATGTAATAATACATACTGTATGATTTATGTCTAAATGTCTGTTTGTATTACAGTTTTCTACATTATGATGATACTGACAAATGCCCAAGGATTTGGTATTGCTTTAAAAGATATTTAGTATAATTTTTGATTAATATATATTTAAAGTTTTCAACATATTGTCAAAACCAACTGTATAAACTATATGTGTAACTCATATACCATAAAAGAAACAAAGTTCATAGTAGAAAAATGGATAATTGCATATTCAATTGGTTTACATCATGTGCTGTTCAGATTCAATCTTGACAACACAGTTAAAACAGACTGGTTACATACTGGTCAAATCTAAACAATAATTACAAAAACATAAAAAAATTGAATATAAAGTATGGCATTATAATGCATTCCTAACATGAAGGATAGCAGCACAATAGATTTGAGTATAAGAATGTTGAAGTGAAGGTAGACAATGTACATGATAGCTTTATTGTATATAAAAATATTTGGTGATATTGGTTATCTGTGACAGGAGGCAATGATGAGCTGTTGCCTATGGTGCCAGTATTTGCATCATGCAAATATTTATTGCTGCTTATATTTTTACCAGTACACTAGTTAATACAATTATCATGCTACCAGCAATGCTATCTATTTGAAATTTTGATGAACATCTGTATCACACTTATAGCAAAGCACAATATTATTGTTCATAGGACTTTATTTAAGAAGTTTGAATCATATAGGCCATTGACTGAGTAGAAAAATGGATGGTACTCAGTTTACTATCAGAGAAATTGCACTGTGATTACATATACTTCTCTAATTGCACGGTTTGGCATTGGCCATCTGAAGTGAATTGTTCCCCGTTAGAGTATTATTAATTAGCAGAGGATAACATAATACTAGAGCAGGCAATTCTTAAATTGAATTTGGTCCTATTGCTGTTGAAATGCATTTTTTGATTGGTAAAAATAATGGACTATTTTAGAAGAATTCAGATCATCAATATATCATTAATTATTGGAGTCCATTGCATTTTGGATTAATGCTTAAAACTACAAGAGCAAGTCTGATTAAAAGAATACATTTGTCCAGTGTATGGTTTAAGGTTTTGGTTCAATCTCGTGGAACATAAATACTATAATTACTGGCTATCACAAGAGATGCTCTTAATATGCATTAGATTTTCAATTTCCTTAGATTGTAAAGTGTTCCTATCACTGAGATCAGTGGCATGAGCTCATCAGCTCTATAATATAAATTTATTGCTGAGCATCTTTGAGTAATGACTATTTTCAGGGCTTCATATTTTGAAATGTGTAGTGCGGCATTTAACTTCAAGATTCTTGATGGCAAAATGACCTTTCCGTATAATACATGACCAGCTTTAAAAATCTGTACAGAAATATCAAACTGAAAACCAGTATGTAAATCAGAGGAAGTAGTGCTATTTATCTTCTTTACCATATTAAGTAAGGCTATATTATAGTTTAAAAAGTGCAGTTTTAGAATAGAACGAGCAAAATAAAAAATCTTGGATTGTCAATACTTGCTGAGTTAACGTAGTTGCAACAGTAACAGAAAGGCAAAGCACAATGCCAACATTAGAATTTTTGAAAAATAACCTGGCCAATTATGAAAATTGTTTGACACCCAATTAGTGCATTTCTATTGGGATTTATTTTAGTAGAAATTGCTTCTCCTGTAACTTTCTGTATTGCTGTACCAACACTTACAAGATGAAAACCAAGAAATACAGTTAGAATTTCTTTCCAGTAACATGTCAGGATCTAATATGTTTCGCCGTGTCATCCATGTATGTATTTCTGTTTGTATATAATTCTTTCAGGGAGTTGTGGTTATAAAATCTAATTTGACTTGTATGCGTGTGGAATAAGTTGTAGAATGTCGACAAGATTCACTCTCATCAACACAGGCAGTAAGATAATGATATAGTAGTATACGCGTAGTATTCCCTGCTTTGTATTTTCTGGTTTCTGTATTATACATTTATACAATTCATTGGTCTTGACATAACAGTAATGAAGTCAATCTAGTTTTAGAAAAGTCAAGATTAATGAATCTTGATTCAGTGGCTTCCCAAAGAATAGTGTCAAAACTAGTAATAAATGCCCAGTAACATACCTAACTACTTCAACTCGAAGCGGCCTACTGTTATGAATACACAGGACAAGTTAGCAACAAGAAAGATGTAAAGATTATAGAAGGAGAGCAGCATTATGCAAAAATAATTTGTGTTGCTGAAAGTGAATAAGAAACACACTCAGCAACACAACAAAATCTCAATGCAAGTCCATCTGGAGATTTACAAAATTAACTTCTCGGAATTCCGATTATGATGGAAAATAATGCCAAACAGAATTCTTCGACCTTTCATCTTTAGAAAAACAAAGGTTAACCAGTGACATACAAAATGGTGCAGCTAAATAATGAATAACTCTTAAAAGTCTAGTTCCTTTCACAATTAATTGTTGTAAACAACTTTGTTCTTAACACTTAGAGAAATGTTATTGATGTACCTGTTGCTACATTGCACTATAATATGACGGAAATAATGAAATAAAATTTTGATGAAAAATTATTACTATTGTGCCTATTCATTTAATTTAAATTGCTCACAACTGTTAAAGGTACATCTGGTCAGTGAGATAAGGTGCCATTTTTTAGAACCATCAGTTTTCACTAGAAATTATTTTCAACCTGTCCTAAAATAGCTTCTAATATTTTGGAGAATGGATTCATGGTCCCAAACCGATATCAGGCAATCTGGGCGAACACAGCAATATATAGAAGTCAGAGATTTCTTTTCATCGCACATAAAAATTTATATTTAATGTTATTTGCACAAAGTGCTTCATTCACAAGCAGAAAGAGTAGTCCTAAACTTTATATTGCGTTAGTAATGATGAAAAGTATTTTAGTCAATTTTTACACATTTATGGAATTCTTGGGAAGGAAAAATAAAAATTAGGAAAAAAAGTAAAATGAATAAAAAGATAAAAAAATAAATGAAAAATATAAATTAAGCAAATAAAATTTAAATAAATATCTTTTATTTCTTGCAAATAATAGCCTTCCTTATTTGCTAGTTGAATATGTTCATTCAAGTAATGGTTATTATTTCAAAATATTTTTAATTTTTTGTAAAATAAATGAGCATAAGCTATCCAAACTACTTTGCCATGTCATTCATAGAGATTTTGGTAAATAATTGGATGCAAGATTTATAACCACAATTCTAGCTTAAGAAGTTTTTAGACTTACAAGCATTTCAGTACATCGAAGTACTGGTGAATGTGGTTTGATGAAATACAAATTTTCAATGAGCATAAATCAATGTAAATTTTTTGAAAGTTTAATCTAGTAATAAATTTTTTATATAGAAAAAAAGTAAAAATGAATACATACTGACATTTATAAACAACATATTGCTCATATCTTTAGAATCTTATAATGATTTAAGTGGATTAATAGGTATGTATCCAGGAGCTTTTCCGAATAAATCAATACTTAATCCCATGTATTGAGCTGCAATCTCCCCGACGTCAATATTCCCCCCTAGAGTGAATATATAAAATATTAATTTTGGACTTCAGAAGTAAAAACTCTAAAAAAGGATTCAAACAGTCCAGTAACAAGTGTCAGACTAACTATTATGTTGGCCCAGAGAGAATTTTAGTTTGAATTGGAAATATATAAATAACTTTGAAAAACTGCTTGCTCGTTCAGTATCTCTGCATTGCATTAATTGTTAAATCAGTTGTATCCACATCTCACAATGCTTATGGTACTATTACTAGAAGAGTCAGAGAAAATTTATCTGCAACTGAATTGTGCTCATTGCCATCACTGACAGTTTATATGCAGTTTAGGTATTTAAGAAAAATTGGGCAGAATAATCAATCTCGAAAATTTTATCTACTGCTTGCGACACTTCAACCATAACTATAAAGTAAATTGAATCATTCGTTGATAATCTCACCATTTTGAGTAAAATACCGATAATATCATATCTGTTAAACCATTAAATAAATTCAATATGAATCCCAAATTCGTTTCATCTGAAAATCTGAAACTTAACTTGGCTCAAAATAACTTTTTTATTCATTTGATAAAAATAAGAGTTCATTAGAGTCAAATTTATTATACCCAAAATTTACTGTATAAAATTTGATTCTTGCCTGATGGAACTTCCTCATCCCAATCATCATCTATATCTAGTTGTTGGCCATCCGAATTCCATTTCAAAAACGTAGAGCCCGGGATGGAGTCCTCTGAACATTCCTTTATAACAGTTCTAAAGGTTTCGGATATTGTGGAGTCGAATGCTTGTAAGGTCGAGACACAAATTTGCACTATTTCTGCATCTACCGTACCTTGCACTACAATACTAGAAGTGCCAAGGGTGATACGCTCGATAGATACGCTTGCAACAAGCTTGCTTATACTTTTTAGCTGAAATATAGTAGCAAAGTACAAAACTTACATTTAATTATAATTTTTAAGTTCAAATATTTCTATTCATATTTATTAAAATGAAAAATAACAGAAATAAATTCAAATTATTAACTTTTACTGCTCCCTGGGCAGTAGTCTAGTAATGATGAATAGTCCCAGAAATGAAAGCGAAAAAATGCACCTTTTGTATTCCATTTATAAAAAGAAGAAAAATTCTATCAGAGTTGATTTTTTGCTGTTCTTCATTTCATATAACATGTTCAAAATGTTACTAACTTAAATTACATTTATATTTATTGCATTTTATTATAAATATTAAATTATTATTATAAAAGGGTTCAAATTAGAATACTTATTTATCGTCATTGCACAATTGAACAGACCTCCAGAAAATATTGATCCAGCAATAATGCTCAAATAAGAGAGTGAAAAACATTTGAGTAGAAGTTTTTTTACCAATACTGAGGGAGAAAAAAAGCACCATTGCAAAACTAATTTGAGTAGACTATTTGTTGATAGCCTGATAAACTGCAGCCATCCAATGAACTGAAAATATCATATATTGCTCATATAATATTCGTCAATACATAGTATGATATTTTCAGTTATTTCATATAAATTTGGTAAATTGGAAATTCGCACCCTGAATCTTTCAGCAACAGCCGCCATTTCTGCAGCATTTGCTTCAATTTGCATCTTCTTAGGACGTCTACTCAACTCCGTTAAGCTGACTATTCGGCTGAATTCAGGCTGAACTGGAACCTTATGATAGTAAAATCAATCACGTAAAACCACTTAGAACCAAGAAATAATGAAAACTTGATCACAAAATGTAGCCAAAAAAATCGGAATAAGATTTCTGTCGGATTTAATATTAATTAAAAATATACTTAATTCGTGTGATGATTTTACTGAATTGAAATTAAGCTGACTCTTATGACCATACATGTAATATTTAATGCCATTTATTGTAATTTTTGTGAAACAGAATAATGCACACGTAGTAGAAGAGCTTTGAACCTGAGGCAAGTTTGAACTCTTGTTTTTCGCCATTTTCATGATGAATCGATGTCGAGACGTTGTTGGGTTTTGTCTCATTAATCCATGTTGCAAAAATGCCTTGCTTCGAATTTGAAATATAACATGAAATGCCACCGTAAACAAATATTTAGTAATGCACTTCATCGCCACCGATGACAAGATGTTCTAGTTGATGTACATAGAGATTCTTTTCAAAAATATCATTTAGTAGATTCAGTAAATGTCACATGATGAATTTAAAAAAGGATTTTAATAGATTTTGCGGTAAAATATTTTTATCAAACAACACCGCTCGCAAACGATCAATTGCGCCTTTACATTTTTCGAAACGCTAAATTTGTTTTATTTTACATCCAAAACTTTTGTATTTTTTATTCGACAAAAAATTGAAATTAAATGGGACCTAGAACTCATTTTACAAAGAAGTATTGATGTAACTAACATCTATGTGATACAAAAGAGCACGAAAGAATCCACCACTGTAAAATCTGAAATGGAATTATCGCTTTCCGAACCAGCTTTCAAAGCAGGCGCTTTCGTGACCATTGGCTACTTTTGTGTGTTTTACTGCTTTATCTTTAGCCAGGCTATGACAAAAATACGAATGCGAAAAATCTATAAGAGAAGAGATCAAAAAGTAAAAAAATTATTTTCGCTTTACCTCGCTATCTGGTATCACGTCGAATGAAATATCTTCTTTTGTGATACATGCAGTTCTCTCCTTATTACAACCTGACAGATAAAGATATTTTAAAATGGGATAGAGCTGTGGGTAAGCAAATTATTACATTTTATGTAAATTTTTCAGATAGACTTCATTTTAAAACAATGATGCACATATCTTTTTAAGATTTATTTTTTGATGAATAGTATCGAAAATTAATATCTGCTTGATTATAAATTACTCAACATCGGATGTATAATTGAAAAAGAACTTAAGTCCATGAAAAATTCTACTGCAATATCTGATTCTTTTCTAGGGAATTTTTTGGAGCAAGCGCTTCCATTTCTATTTCTGTTTTGGATTAGTCTCACTTGTAGCAATGCCTATAGCTACGTAACAATCATTAATTTAGGATGGTCATACGTGTTTTTTCGCGCACTATACCCTATATTATGGAGTTTTGGTGGCGGTGGACTCGGGGGCTCTAGAACCCTCATCCTCTTTAGCACTGTGCCCATGTACTTGATTTTACTAACATTTGTGTATAGAATATGCTGTGTACTTTTATCAGGGCAGGCATGAACTTCATCGACTAATTATTTTCAATTAGTGCTCAATGACATGTGAAAAGAAGTACAAATGAAAATTCGAAATAGTGATCAATTTTTTTATCTGTGCAGCTTGTTGAAAAATTTATGTTTATGATCAGCGAAAAACTGAGTGATTCAAGTAAGCAAATGCTCCGAGCAAACTTCAAAACCATGCGTACATGAACCCTTCTGAGCATATGGTACATAAATCCTGCAGTATACAATACCCATGTTACTGTTAATCAATTTCTTTAGTATACCGAATATTCTTATCAAATTATGAAAGAATATTCCTGAAATCTATTTACTTTTACATAGCGTTTGTGAATAAGAGGAAGTAAAATTTTTCCCAGTCTAAATATCATTCCATATTTAAGATTCATTGTTGGGAAGTATGATCCAATTAGTCCCTAATCCGTGAACATAGAAATGAGCAAAAAAAGATGGCAAAAGGTGCTCATTTTAATCCTTACAGGAAAGGATTACCAGAGCCTAGGTATTGTAATCAGTCACAGCAATGGATTAGTAAACTAATATTTTTCTCTTATACCTTGAGGGATTTTGAGGAATCCATTCATAGATACCTCTCGAATCAAGGGCTTCTTTATTGCTGACCATTTTTGCAATTCGTTTCAGATTCTATCTCAAGAAATTTTGCCAAAGTAGGGAAGTTACACCCTCTTTTCTTTGGACAGCAATGATGAATTTTTCAATTAACTTGATGAATTGGCAATAATTTTTGATGAACCTAGACAAATTATGCTTCCAGTACTTTCTTAAGATTGCATTTTTAATAAGAGTCTTATCGTTAGCAACTCTCTGCTAACTTGACCTACCTATTCGTTTCCATCTCCTCTGGACCAACCTTTCATGACTTCCTGTTCGAAAACTACCTTTCAATGAATTCTTCATACAACTCTCATGATATCTTAACTTTGTCAAGCCATTTCAAATACAAATTTGATATCAGCCCCTCTAAACGCTATTGCTTTTAAAATATTTCTAATATCAATTTTGTAAATTATATAGCATTGTGCTTTTTAAGGATGTATATTTTCTTCTGGTGAACTAGCTCTCTTTTCCACCCTATGAGTCTTTTTGCTATAATAATCTCTTGTGCATTATTCAGAACCATTAAAATGATACCAATTAAATTATGTATTTTTCAATCACTGAACAAGTGTTAAGAAAAAAAATCCAGATCCTAATTTCAGTTCACTTCTCACTACTTTTATGCAATTCTTAAAAATATACTCAGTTCCATTTTATAAATCTTTTTTTTTGTAACCATAGATACATTTTAATAAAAATATATTTCATGTCAAAAACAAAGATGCCCTTACTACTACCACTACCGTGGTTCAACAAGAATAGATTAAACAATAAGGTTAAAGTTGATAACAAATTGGTCAGGATTGATTGCTACCTTGTTAAGTTTGATGACAAACCTCATCGTCAAGATTTGATTTTTTTCAAATTTTAGTGGAAGTGAGCAGATAGTGTTTATTGACTTTATACTTGGCTAGCTCTACAAGCTTTTTGCTCTCAACACAAATTATATTGTAAGGCAGATTTTAACGTAGCTTTATTATAAAAATTTCAATGGCACATATATATTTACTGCGTAAAAATGATTTGTTAGAAATATAAAAAATTTCTTTCTCAAATTCTGAAGAAAGGATAATAACTTTACAGTAGGTCTGCGTCTGTAAAAAAGAAATAAGAAATGGTTACTACAATTTCAAAGAATTTGAAAATACAAAACCTCATGAATTTTTACTATCATTTAGTTATTTTAAGGATGACTGAACTGCATGAAAAAGTTGCACCTTTCATTATATTCAAATAGCTTGAGAAAAATCAGATTGTTTGAGTTGGAACAAATATTTGAAGAATATTCTTTACGCCATAACATTCATGAGAATTATAAACTATCGGCAATAACTTTTGAATGAACTTGTCAGCCAATATTACTCGGGGCCCTACTCGTGACCCTACCAATACTATCCCCCTTACAGTTTAATCAATAATTTTATTTAGAATCATAGATACGAAATTCTCTGCATGTAGAAAGATACAATTTATTGCCATACCCGAGTACAATTAGTATCAAAATCTCCATTACAGCTAAACAATGTTATTTTAAATTGTTGCAATATTTTTCAGCACGAAATGTTAACGGGAAAAAAAATTTTCAACATTTCTTTTAAAAAAATTTGCATCACTTGGCATAAGTTATAGATGGGCGTGATCCTCTAATAGTGACTACAGACATTGATGTTCCCTTTTCCGGCTTGTAGTGACGGTGAGTCTTTGCAGGTTTGATCCAGGCCGACCTGCAATACGCATTGCATATGTGAGCATGAAAAAAGTTACTTATGCCATTTTCAATATCAGTAGCACCATAAGCTCTACGGTCAGAAAGGATGACTGGATCAGTAAGTACAACGAAATCTTTGTAAACACCACCTTACAAATCACATAGAAGGTACTCTCCTCCAGATGTGTGATAAGAATAATGACTCAGGGCCTGCATTGCTAAAGACCAGGAATTTTTGTTGTCTGCCCAACCCGAGTTAGAGTTGAATTTTTCATAATTATAAATAAATGGCTCTACGAGCACTTTGGTTTCTACTGGAAAAACACCATCTTCTGACGATGACCACACTTCTGGAACGTTTAATTTTATAATCTTGTTAATGCAACGTGCTTCATTCCATGCCTCAATAAACTCAAGTGCTTTTTCCATCGCTTTTATATCGAGGTCATAATATGTAGATTTCATTACCGATCCAGACTTGAACCACTTGCAAACGCACAATTCATCCTCTCTGACACCAGCAGTGTAGACTCCTTTGGCAACCCAGCGAAACGATCCATGGCAAAAAGGGTTTCTCAAGTCATGATATTTAAAACTAGCTTTGTTCGCGTTTTTTCTCGCTGCACCTATTATTCAAGAAATCATGAAGATAGGTGAAAAATGTATCAAAAAATGAAATTTACCTAGTTGAACATCTGATGGTCCTGAGTTATCCATCTTTTTTGCTTGAAGTGTACCTCTGTCTGTACATGTTGCTTAGAATAAAGCATTTGTTGGAATCCAAAGATTTTTCTCGGATATTTACAAGAAGTTCAGAACATTCCCGAAACAGGTCTGATTCCTGAACCTTTTCCATGATTCAATATCAGGATGTTGACACGGTTGAAACCAGTTCAACCAGTCTGGAACAAAATACCTACCACACCAACGCCATACAGTTCATTCGCCCAATAGAGGATAATATTGAGCGACTGGTGATGCAAAATTTAATAAGTGACTTTCATCGATCTATTTCACAGTAAATTAGATAGATCATCTCCATGTTTGGCTGAATAAAAAATCAAGAAAAGCACAGATCCAATTCGATTTAATTTATCACGTGCTGTTAAAACGCTAGCCCTAGGATAAGAAGGATGACCTGAAGCATCGAAACATGATGCTATTCCTTCACTTAGCTGACAATGGCAACTAAGTTTAACTCTGTAGATCAACCTAGTGAAACAGTTCAAATTGTAAAACTAATAACAGGAGTAAAATCATAATTTTAAACGAGGTTTCATTGGGCAGGTTTATACTTAATGCATGAACCTTAGAACTATGATAGAGCTTAGACTTCAGAAGGAACTACATAACATATTATTAAAGATATTGCTTCAAGTACCCTGATAACTGGAAGGCATGGTTATCTTTTTTTAAGACACTTTTGGTGCATGAGTAATGCCCATTGGCCATGAGATTAATTAGTAAAACTTTTATAGTGCCCAATGCAAGTTATGAATATGTTAACTAGAGAATAAAAGTAGCATGTCTGCAAATTTGAACCAACAAAAATTGTAAAAAAACTGAATATTTGTAAGTTGTAAGTATGTGCAATCATCTGTATGACGTTATTTATACAATTCATATTCAAAAATTACATCAACAAGCTCACTACAAGCATGAACGTGCTATTCTTTTTTGTTAAATGTGAATGCATAAAAATGTTACTATAATGAGAAATACCATTTCAGGACCTTTCAGGGCTACAAAAAGTAACAACTAAGCAAAAAGTATATCGCCTCATTAGTTTTTCAGCTGAATGGGTAATTTAGTTACCATTAAACATGCACAGCTACTTTCATATGCATTGAACTTCTATTGAAGTGTCATGCAACTATGAACTGAATTAATATTTGCTAAAGAACACCTTGTACCTTGATAGACTACATGAGTTGTCAACCTATCATTGGTATCTAAAAGTTCCTTGAGGATTCATTAGATAGTAAAAATGACAATTAAAAATCTAAAAAACATCAGCAAAAAGTACAAACACCAGTTTTTAATAGTGTACCCTTATATAGTACTTTTACAATTTTTAAAAGCATCTCCATTAGTCTTAATTTAGTAATGTACTTGCCATAAAAAAACAAAGTAGAGTGCAGAACTTGTATTAATTGCCATTCTAGAATTTCCAACAAATTCAATCAAATTTTTTTAGTAAAATATACATTTTTGAATTCCATACAAAGTGCAATTAATGGACCTGCAAGTTTCTGATATAGTTCAGCACCAAACAACCTCCAGTACTTGAGCTTGCTGCCAAAGTTGCATGAATATAAATATTATAAAGTTCTATTGCGTTATTTGACTCTTGTGAAATTTATTATATTAATCTTGTCAATTATAATTGAATGAGAACTAGTATAAATATTTCATTTATACGCAAAAAGAGTTTCAAAAAATTGAAACATTGTTATTTTCTAGGGAGTGTAAAATGCTCTCAAGTCAAAAATGTGTTGCTGCACCAATATTAATCTGAGTCAAAATTTGGCTCTTGGTGGCTCTGGTGAAAAGTTGCCCATAAATAAATCTAATGTTAAAAAATCAACTTAATGATGAGCAAAGAGTACAGATCAAATGAAGAGCAGAACAAACTTTTTAATAGAAAATAATGATTAGACTACACACTTTGAGACAACCATTTTAAATGTAACAGAATCCTTAAATATAAACTATCTCAAACAATCCTTTGAGCTTATTCTTTTCATATACATCTTACTAAAAAATTCAACAGAAACTTTAAGGTTAAGCATTCACTTACAAAATGATATGTGTAAAAATCTTTAAAAGACATTATACAAAACTCACAACTAAATCACTCAGTTGCAAAATTCAAATCTGCACATATGAATCAAAACTATAAATTTGTGCCAATCTTAGAAAGTTAAAATGATACGTTTGCATAGCAGCAGAAAATACTTATCAATATTCTTGGTCACTTTGAAGACTCTTTGACTATTGTAAATAAAAATGAATTGTTGCTGCATGTGTAAAAGAACAACTAACTTGTACCACCTAGCATGTGTTTATACTTTAAAATATACTATGATGCTAAAGAACTATTATCAAATACAAACTGGTTGTGGTGTCAAAAGGTATCATCAATGCCCTAGTGCCAGGATCTAATCTATTGCCGTGCAATTTGTTATGAAACCATGGTTCTTTTGTTGTAAAGTATTATAATTTATGTATAATTCTTTCAAAGAGTTGTACTCATAATATCTTTTGTCGTGCGTTGTGAGATTTATTCTTGGTAACACATGAAGTAGGTTTTAATATACTACATTAAGCGTGTATCTCTCTCATGTTTCCAATTTTCTTTGTACTGCTGAATATATACATGAGATTTGGAAATTAGATCTTTACACTTGGTATCAAGTTCAATCATGTATATTTGTTTACGTCTAACTGCACAAGGCTAGGTAATGCTAGTTGTGTGCAATTGACAAAAAAAACTTCACATCGTGATTTAGATATGTACTTTTCCATGGCAAAATACAATAAGATTGGAATTATTTTATGAATTCTTCAGACTTTTCTAAACCATGTAATTTTGTCAGCAAAAATACTTGTGTTTAAATTGTGTGATGGTGTTTTAAAGTTGAGATTATGTAAAAGTTAGAAATGTATTCAGGAAAAAAGATGTCTTATGAAAAGAATTTCAAAAACTACAAGAGTAAAAAAAAGTTTATTTTCTTGAAATGTTTCCAGCATTTTACTTTCATATGCATTTTTTTCTACCCAGTATGTGTACACTCTTTGCATTATAGACAATTGCTTAAGAAACTAAAAAATTTCTAAAATTACTAAAGTAAACTGCCCCATTTTTTACAAGCCATAGCATTGTGAATCATAATGATTTCACTCTGCAATAGCTCATAAAGCAAAGTTCAATTTTTCAAAACTATATTGACTTTCAGCATGCATTTGTGCATATTGATTCAATACATTTTTATACTAAGTTTAAAATCAATGTAATTTTGATTGCATAAACTTCAAATTTATCCTGCTGTGATACTCTGTTCATTAAACAAAAGTTGAAGACAAATCAATTACCTATGCATGTAATACACATATTTTTTTCAATTTGCTTGTTAATTGTATTAGCTTTCTGTTAGGAATGTAACACACAACAGGAATATAAGAAATCTGTGACAAAATGTGCTTATTATTACATGCTAAATTGTGTTGATAGAAGTAAGATGACTTCAACACAATAAAATATTATTTACTGAAATTTATTCTCATATTCTAAACTGGAACTTGTTCTCATAGACTAAACAGAAATGTTCTCATAATCAAAACTGAAACTTTGACATAGTATTGGGAGAAATGTACCACAGCTACAGAATAGAACTAACCTCCTTAGATCTTAATTCCTAACACTTTCTTGATGAATCTGTTCAAAACTCTTCTCAATTTTTGCATATAGATCCAGAAACAACAAGCTACATTAATGCCTGATTGGTAGTCAACACTCCATAACTTGAAGACTCATCATGCCATTTTGTTCTCAACAGTTAAATAATATTGGTTAGCTCTCTGTTCTCATGCGTACCTTGTTATATCTACAAAAACTTCAACTAGTAGAGATTCTTTATTCCATATTACAGTATATTTGAGGATCTTGCAATACTTGTACTATCTAATCATGCTGATCAGCTGGGCTAGCAGTGTTCATACTACTAATAATCTCTACACCTTTAGTCACTTGACTTAAATATAGCATTGCTCAATGATGTTTAATTTTGCAATTTCTTGTCTGCAATTTTTCATTATCTCCACAAGAGGTTTTCTAAAGTTTTGAAAGCAATATTTAATTAATATGCCCCAAACACTCACATTTCACTGTTTCAAATATTCTCAGTTGCAAAGAAAGTATATGTAACATTCAATTTTAATTTATGGGTAAAATAAACTACTAAGGACTATGCAAATATTAAAAATGAATTTTCATTTCCATGGCTGTTGAATTCACCTTGAAGAGTTTGCCAGGAAAAATAGATTCTTGAATTCAAAAGCTTTAACTTGACTGAGAAATTTGGCAAGTTTTGGATAATTTTTAGTATTTTACATTATGTATAGTGTGCGTATTTCTATTTTATCTTATTCGAAAATACTTGAAACTTAATGTGCAGTAGAAACTTTTCTGCGATAGATACTATTAGTTGATGGAATCTGTGATGAATTAACAAGTAGATTCTAATGACATGTAATCGTCAATCAATAAAAATATGAAATGATCACTTGAGGAGATTAAATATATGTGATGAAACTAAGGCAATAGTTCACTCATAAGATGATGAGCAATAAAAAACAAAATAAACATGTACTCTTATGTATATTTGTCATTATGTTTGAGCTTACCACTAATAATTATCAATAAAAAAGACTAAAATTGCTAATGCTTATAAGAATGCATTTAAATTTTGTCTAGATGTAGCCATCTTGTTCCGCAATTGCGTTCGATTAGGACTCATTTTCTTATTTTGTGACTGCAATCCATACAGCCATCACTTCCATACTTTTTATGTCTGTTCGGCAAGAAAAATTTGACTTTTCACTGGAAGCATTACTAAAAAATATGTTTTTTCGGCGCATTATTGGATAAAAACTGTTCTAATTTTAAAATGATCAATTTTACCAATCATATTGCTTGTACTCAAAATAATCGATTTCTATTGATTAATTTTTTAAGATTGGGGCTCAAAAATATGTCAAAATTTATCATATAAGAAACAACATAGTAACGTAACTCGTACTCAATAGTTCAAGAGTTTTCACCCGAGCCGCGAAATTCTAAATCACGTCCCTTTTAATGCTTTTGAGTGTATAATTTTATTCTTGCAACGCATGAAAAGATTCTCAAGCAGCAACATATTTATGAAGACAGGACGTACAGTCATAATATTATGCGTCGTCTTCTTGAAAAGCAATCATGGAATCAATCAGGTACTAATAAATACCAATAATATAAATCTATTAACGAGAATGTCGAATATCATAGAAGATAAAAACACAAATGTTAGTTCCAATAATTGCCGCGAATTTTATATTGATCACAATGCACTCATCTGAAAAATGGACTGTTCATATGTTAATAAATTGAATACCAAATTAAAAAAATAATAAATAAAATTAATTTTCAGTTTCCTAAAAATAGTAGTCTGAAATGGTAGAAATTTTAATTCAATATGTTTGTGAGCCTTGATATTAAAGATCTTGTATGCAAAGTTTACCGCTTTATTTTAATTTAGATGCTTTGATGCGATACAGTTAGCTCTATTTATTATAATGTAGTCATGTGCACTTTCGATGAACTTTGTAGATTTTTTTTGTAACAGATAACTGAGAGTATATTCTTTGCAATATATACGTATAGTAATCACGTAGGCTATTTGTGATATACGTCCGTGTATACAGTTATGTTAACTAATGCAGAGTATTATTTTCCTGCCAGGAAATTTCCCTAGATACGCAAGATGCAGGCATTGCTTATTCTACCTTCAATATTGAGGACGAAAATTCGGGTGATTTTCAAGACAAATCGATATCGAAAAAGGAAAATGATGATGAAATCAAAAAGTACAATGAGGTAAATAATGAAGAAAATACTCCTTTTTTTGAAAATGGGAACTTCTACTCAAGAATTTTTTTAAAGTAATACACTATACAACCTAAATTTTTGATTGAGGATTTAAGCTTGAACACTTTTTGTCCAATCCAGCATAATCCGAGAGTAAGAACCAATAGCATTGTGAATATAGAGCCAACTCTTTTTCAAAAAGATAATGTTCCAGAACACATTTACTCAAGTGATAGTCATAAAATGGCCTTTATTGAGAAAAGCGATTGTGTTGGGATTGGAAAAGAGGCTATCCAGAAACATGTCCACTCATCCAAACTAGAAAAAGAGGTTGATAATGGAAAGGATGAGAAAAAAGAGTCGATTCGGTCTCGACAGGAGGGTTTTTCAGAGCATATAATGAAACTTAAGAGGCAGATTGATGCACTACATCAGCAATACTTGGATCAAATTAGCTACTACGAGTTATTAGAAGAAAATCGCCTGAAAAATGAGATTAGTACTCTTTCGCATTCTGAAGTACTAGACAAAAGTAATAAGAATAACAAGAAGACTACTGGTAAGAAATGCTTATCGTTTGACAGTGTAACTCTATCGTTTCAAGGTGCAGCGGTGGATTGTAATGCAGAATTTACAGATGATTTTAAGTTCACTATTGATGATAGAACTATCATGCCTTTTTCAGAAGTACTATTAGGAAGTAATATTAAGATCAAAGAGTATTTTCATAGTAAACAGCCAAGTGCTAGAGACCATTTTATTTTTTTTAGACATAAGATACTTGAAAAATCTGATTTTATTACTATTGCAGAATCGAGCAATGACCTATTCAACAAAAATGCACCCATGTCCAATGAACATCGAAATGAATTGAAAAATAACGCGCGGAATATGTTCATGCACGCATATACAGGATACGTCGATTTTGCACTGCCACATGGCGAGTTGGACCCATTATCATGTCAAGGTTAGGAACCAATATAATCTGTCTATCAATATTAAAAGGTTTGTTTTTTTGTCTATGGTTCGAAATGTTATTTTGTGCATTTTTAGAAAACAGCAGTGCCCTTATTTTTTTTGGAACAGATGAATCCATAAACAAGCGAGAAATATCGTTCTACCACAGCTAATATGTGACCATAGCAAAATAGAACAATTGAAAAGAACAATTTATCATACCCATTGTATGTACATATATGTTAGATTTTGAAGCTGTTTGATATTGAACTTTAAACTTGTCCATCAGAAAATGAAAATGACCAATTATAATATATTCTTAGCTTTATTTTGCTCATAAATGATTTTTTTCGTGCTCTTTTGAGTGTTTGTGACATGGTTTAGACAGTTTTTGACAGTATTTATGTTGAATAGATTTTATGAGAGCAGTACAGGCTACTCTCGCTTGGACGAGCACAAATTTTCTTAACTGTTTCATTCATATTTTCTCCCAGTTCGAGAAAGGAAATGTTTGAACTGTATTAAAAGTCATTTTTTGTAGTGCAGCAACTTTGATGCCTAACATTCAGTTGAATACTTGCTCTTCATTTTTCTTGTTGGAACGAAAGTCTTGAAACTTTAAAAAATATTTCTGAAGTTTGTCTTTCTGATTAAAACGAACAAATCACCGATATGGATATAATTAATTCTCTTTTTCTTGTACTGTGAGATTATTATATCTCTTAAAATGCCTTTTTTTGGAAAATATTCCTTCCTTATCTAGTATTTTGTAAATATACATGAGATTTTTATAGATAAATTAGATATTATAATTTCAATTCGCTACATACTATTTTTTGGTGAAAATACTGAATTTCCAGTGCAGATTGAAAAGATTACATATGATTATTCCAAATTTTGAATCCATTAAGAAAAAACATATTTTCTTGATAATTTTCTAATGCAGTAATTTGTCGAAATCATATATTTTATGACCTTTTAGGTAGGGCGTTTGAGTCCTGTCAAATTCCTTTTGTCACGCTAATTGATTTACTGGATACCCTTGTTGTGATGGGATACTACGATGAGTTCAAGTGTGCTATTGCGAAAATTTGCTCGCAACTTACATTTGATATCGATGTAAATGTCAGTGTATTTGAAACGAACATTCGCGTTCTAGGTGAGGTGCAAGCTTTTTTCCACTGATGTGCTGACAGTAACATTCTTTCGATATGATCTTAAGATGAATCATGTAACATTTGTGTACATGCATCCATATATAATAATACTGATGCAGACACGTGGAAGCTGGCATTAACTTTTTTTAAAATTTCCTTCTGCACGTTTAGTACATCTAAATTCATAGATATGTACCAGTACTTTTTACTCTGTTATCAAAGTTCCAATGTGTACAGTACTTTCTGATACAAGTTAAGTTTATGTATGTGATTTTGTTAAGGCCGGCCGGTACACCAGTGTAGTTGCTCTCTAATTGCCAGGAAAAAAATTGAATGTAGTGATTCTTTACTCCCTATAAATATAGTAGTAGCTCATTTCTCTATGCTGATATCAGAATTACTCTACTAGTATCAGGAACCTTCAACACTCATGAAATATCAGCTCTGGTAACATATAAAGCCATTTAATAACGTACATTGCTGTTACAACTTAACGCATTTCGTGCAATTGTGTTATGTTACAGGGGGATTATTAAGTGCACACCTTCTTGCTACAGATCCTAAATTAGGAATCTTTCATAGTAATTCTATGGAAAATCATATTACTTTGGAGAATCCAGGTATGGTGAATCGTTCAAATGCATTCTTATACGTAAGACATCTGATTTTTTGGGTGGCTATTTTTTCACCTTTGATTTCATTATTCTTGATATAAAAAGAATATTTTTTCATTATTCTTGATATAAAAAGAATATTTTTTCATTATTCTTTTTTCCACGTACAAGCTGTACTTGGATAATAACAGTATCATTCCTAACGATAGGTTTTTCCCACTGGAATTCTCTCTTGACGTACTAGATTTTAAGTATGCAATGTTGAATATTTTTTTTAAATAGCATCATTTGGCTAAGCCAAATGATGCTATTTCATATTATTATTGAATAGCATTGTGCACTAAAATTACCGCCTTTAATTTTTGGCTTTAAAAAATAAAAGCATTGGAAGATAGGTGAGCAATATCTACATACCCTATAACTAAGCCCATCCATTTATACATATGTATGTATTATAACATCTTTTAGAAAATTCATTTACAAATATTATGTTTTCAAGTTTTTTATGTTATCTTACAAATGGCCATATACGTATTAATGCAAGAATAGAAACTAAAATGAAAAATGTCATGATATAATGGTAAAAATATTCAGACACCTGATGTATCTTGGCTATTCTCGAACATGCATGTTAAAAACGGAAGTCACATTAACAGTTTAGAACTGTTAAGCCCCACAATTCATTTGAATAATCATGAAAATATCAAAAATGAAGTTAAATTTGTGCCGAAAATCAACAAAAATTGTGCGAAATGAGTGTCTGACACCCTCTTAGTTTTTGAAGAAATGAATTTATATTCAATTTGATAAGTGCAAGCAGTTTTTACCGAAAGTTCTTTAGTTTCTGAAATTAAGCTGAATAAAATATTCTTCAAATAATTTTATGATGGTGACGTCTTAAAACAAGTTATACGTGCTCTCTCTGTCATTTTTCATCATAGCATATATTTAGAAAAATAGCTTTAAATCTCAAGGTATTTTCGATGAAACACCCCAAGTTAGTTTTATGAGATGATTCAATCTTAAAATTTTTTTGTCTTGAGAAATCTCTCTTTTTCACTTACTATTGAACTGCACAGAAATATTGAAAGGCTGTTCCATGAATGTATATCGAAATGAGCTATTGAACTTAGCTGTTGATCTTGGAGATCGGCTGTTGCCAGCGTTTGAAACGCCAACTGGCATACCATACGGCACTGTAAATTTAAAATACGGGGTGCCATTTGATGAAACCCATGAATCCAGTCTTGCTGGGTCTGGATCTCTTACCCTGGAGTTCAGTACTCTAAGTGCGCTCACAGGGGATTACCGCTATCGAGATGCTGCAGAAAAAGCAGTTTTTACTCTACAGAAAAGGTAAAAAATTTTGGCACTAATTCTTCTTTACGACAGTGCAGTAAGGTTTCTTCAATTAAATCATTTCTTGAATTCATGAAGTACCTGAATTGAGTTCAGGTTTTGGATAACATGGGTAAACAATGTATTAATGCATTTTTTCATTAGAATCAATAAATATTTTCAAACAATATGTGATTTGATTATTTTGGATTCAATTAGTGTCATTTTCTGATACCACAGTTGTTTTTTTTATTTTTGAACAATTCTGGATGTGAGCTATGACTGTTCTTGGACATGAGTACTTTTTCGTTGCACGTTTGATCATTAAATAACATCAAGGGAGGATATAGAGTTCTACTAGAATGCATAAATGCAAAAATCTAGAAATGCATATATTCATTTTTCCAAATTATTTGATTTTTAGGGAATTTTCAATTTAATACCTAGTGCAAATTTAAGTCTTTTCAGTTTTAGTGCCTTTTAATAATTTATGGTAGCCTTTTGCACATGAGTTTTATGTATCAGTGCAGTATTTGATCACTTTTATCCTTTAAAGTATGAAATATACAATTAAGACTAAGTCCAAGTTTAATTATTGTTGGAAAGCTTTTCAAAATAAGGCAATGGTCTTTTATATCTGGTAAGCAATCGTATCATATTTATTTGTTTAAGATCTTGAAAACAGCCCATGAACAAATAAACTGTCAATATATAAATTGAGCTGTTCATTGTATAATATAAATTCAAAAAGTTAAGCTTCGTATGGCTTAACAGTACAATTTCAGTCATAAAATCCCGAACTATACCTATGCATGAAATGAAGTGATCCACAGAACAATTTTTCGATAATATGCTATGTAAAGAAAGTGTTTTCTAGTGACTTTTTTGTTTTTCAGCGCTACAGCAGTGAATTTATTAGGTAGACACATTGATATATTTACTGGCATTTGGACTGAGAATACTGCAGGTTTAGGCCAAAATTCTGACAGGTAGGTACGCATGTATGAATGTATGTATGCATGGCAAAGGTAGTTCAGTGAATGCAAATGTTGATTGGCTTAAGATGCGCACAGAATTATATTGAACTCATATATTCTACTTCATAACCTTTTTCTACTTAAAAGCGACCATTAATTTACACATTTCCCTGCTTTTTAACATTTTCAAATTCTGCTGAAATTTAACATTTTCAAATTCTGCTGAAATTTAACATTTTCAAATTCTGCTGAAATTCAACTATGTTAGCTATTCAAAATTCAAATTAGAGACTCTCCTATCTATCCAATAAAAAAATGCTCGGAATAGTATTCCACCTATGATTCGTTCAGTAAACTGTAGCCTCGATTTGTGTGCTTTCGACCTAAACTTTTCGAAAATTAACTTCAGATAATGCGGTCAAATATTCAATGGCCACTGTTTTTTGCATAGAGTCGATTATTATTATATTCAAGTAGAGTGTTCAAATTTGGTGTTATGCAAACTGGTTTGTGCATTTCGATTAGTGTACTATTTTTTGTAGGAATTACTGCAAAAATATATAAATATATTCAAATACAGCGAGATTTGTTTCGACGTATGTAATTTGTACTCTTTAAAATTTTGACTAGTATACTGGGTTATATACTATACCGGTCTCTATTATTGTAAGCAAATATACAACTAGACATGGCTAGCAATATCTTAACCTGTACAAAACATCTTTAAAGGAACAGAAAGGTCTTCATTTTCCATTTAATTACAATAGATTACTTGTTACAAACTTGAATAAATTGTTTGAACAGTCATGTACTCCTTTTAAAAAACTATCACCAGAATCAGTATGCTCATCGAATCTAAAATAAATTAGCTCAATAGTGCAGTATGATTCGCACAGTTTAAATTGTATAAATTTATACTAGTGAAAGAATTTGAAATGAAAATTCTTCATCGCCAATTTCGTGAGTCACTGCGTGATAATCATTGAAAAGAATACGTTGAGTTTTCTTGTTGCAGATTCTCTCTGTCTTATTTCAGTTGAGCATGACAAATATCTGATTTTCCACTTACTAACCTCTACTTTTGATCGGATTATAAAAATAAATGAACACACTGGAAGTAATTGTTCTTCTCAAATATTATTCTTTCAGTCACTTCTATTGGTTTATGAAAAGGCTACTGGTGGGGGTAAGCAGAATATTACGAAGATTTGATACTTTGCTTCTATTTAATTTATATTTGTCCATTTTTAACAGCTTTTATGAATATCAGCTTAAAATGTATGAACTGTGGGGAGAGAAGGCTTATTGGAACATCTTTATCAAAAATTTAGCTTCAATTCAACGATATTTGAGAGCTGGAGATTGGTGCGTTAAAATTTCTATCGACCAATCAAATTTTTTAAATTTATTGCGGCTGAAACTCCCTTGCTAAAATGCTCAAATCAGCAAATAGAATCGGTTATCATAATTGTTCTATTTGTTCAGATGTGTTGACTTGTATGCCTGTTTCCTTTGCGATGGCTGTTTGCAGAGTTTTTTCATGTAAATTTCATCCGTAGTACTTCAAGAACTTTGCTAACAAATTTTTTTACTCAACTTATTGTATAAATATAATAAATTAATTATTCGTTTTTTTATTGAATATTCAGTATCAATAATTCAATATATGAGATTTTTTCAAAGTTCTGGAAATGGAGATGAATACGATTTCACAGTTCCTCAGTTGCGTACATTTTGCAGTTCATGAGTTGTAAGTATCGATTCACTATCAAAGCCTATTCCAGGTTTTTAGAAGCAAATATTTTGAATGGAGAAGAGAGGAACTCTATGGTGGAGAGCTTAGCGGCTTTTTGGCCTGGAATTATGACATCAATTGGGAATACCCCTAGTGCTGCTGGGATGTTAAATCTATTCTACAAAGGTGCATGATTCAAATATCCCTTGAGTTGTGATTCTGTGTGCAGTATTTTATTATTGGTAGGTGATATTTTGGCTGAAATTGAAGCATGCAATGATCCCGTGATTAATGCTTTCAATAATGTAGCCTGTGAAAGCACTGCACTAATTGAAACTGTGCTAGTAATCAGTTTGCATGCCGATTTTCATAACATCTTTTGAAATAATGATAACCGTGTTGATTGAATTTTTTCCATCTTAGTTGAGAAATTATGGAAGTTTTCATACAGAAGATGCATTCTGTTGAGTACTTGCTTTTAAAACTAGTAAATTTCAATGGAATCTTTTTTGGCATGGATAAATGCTGAAATGCACAATTGTGATTTAAAAAGATGAATGTGGGTAAATTATTTTTTCATATACATTTTTGATCGGATATATTCAAGTCGATTAGGTTTGAAAATTTTCATAGATTTTTAGTAGATTTGAAGTGGTAAGAAATCAAGTAAAACTTGTCTAACAAAAGTATTTGAAACTTTAGAATTTTAAACTCGAATTTAGTCCTTGAGCAAGATTTGAATGTTTTTTTCTCTTTAGTAGATAGACACACTATCTAATTTGACTAAGTATGACTTAATTCGGTTTCATATTCATTACAAATTTTTCTGAAAAAAAATATTGCATAGATAACTATATTTGCAGCACTTAAATTAATATCCTATTTTTCTTGTTCCTGTCGTTCCACCAAAATTTGTCCCAAGTTTAACTTACATAATATTTACTTAATTTAAATTTGTATATTTTTGGAAGTTTGGAATCATTTCAGCCTTTTACCTGAAATGTCAAATATTCCAACTTGGCGCATGATCTCATCTATCGGCATAAGCTATGCTCTGTTAAGACATCGGGGCAAGGTTACCGACAGATCTAGTGCTTATCTTCTAAGACCTGAGGTCATTGAAAGTACGTACATACAGTTTCGAGCTACAAAAGACTCTCATTGGCTTTGGGCAGGGCAAGCTATGATGCAGGTTATAAGTACATATTTATATATTAGTATTCATAGAAGTATATGAAGATTTTGGCGTTAAACTGGTGTTCTTATATATATAAACAATTTTTTAATGAATTTATTTATTTGTAACCAATAATTTTCGACATTAATCTCAGACATTGAAATCATAATTTCACGGTCTATACATTTAAACTTGAGTTTCTTGGTCTAATATCAATTTAGATGAATAAATTTAAATTCTTAAGTGAATGATAAGCGATTATAAGTGAGTCTAAGATTCTCAAAATTCAAATATTAAGTTTCAGCAGAGGACGTATGCAAGATTGGGGCATCAATAGTGCACCAGTATGCCACCAATGACTTTACATATATATCTAAGAATGCAATAAAGGAAGGTATGGTTTAAAACAAGTTAGATAAAGCAAGAAGAATGCATCAAACGTTGAAAGTGGCATATCACCAAGTCCAATTTACAGCTATACTTTTAGCATCTCACAGCTTAATGTACAGTTCAGTTCAACAGTTCACAAATTAATAGATTTATGTTGCTGTTTGATGTGATTTTGTGCTGAATATGAAAGGTGTACTATGAATATTGGTATTTCCACTTTTAGGTAATGAGCTTTAATATACGTAATTGTTGAATCTAAGCATTTTTGCTGTATATTAAAAACTTCTTGAGTCGATGAAAATTTGAAACAGTTAATTGCAATGTTATGATACAAATTTGTTGTTTCTGGTTATCAAATATTCAATCATTGCATAAATCCTCAAGGTGGAAAGTCATTATCTAAATATGGAATTAAAAAATAGTACTTTAAAGTGAATTTGCTGATGATTTGTATATCAAAGTATGACATATTACTTAATATCAGTGCCGTAGAATTTTTCTTAAATACAGTTTTAAAAGTTTCATCTTCAAGAGCAATATAGAGACTCAACTATAGAGCAATTCCGTATATATCGAATCGGCTATAGAATTGGTAAATAACATGCTATCTGCACTATCCAAAAGTTCAAGATAGGTTTATTGAAATCTGTCGGTCAGTATTTCATAACATAGGGTCTTAAAATAGTGTATATTGTTGACCAGAGATTCGTATAAAAGAATTTCAAGTATAAATATCATCAATATTCTATATTTACCCTGCTATTTTTCTTTTGCATGAAAACCTTTGAAATATCAAGAATTTTATTATGCTAACTAACCGGTTAAACGCGTTGATGTATTTAACATGATGCATATTCTAACAGTCTATAGAAAAATTTTGTCGGACTGCTTGCGGTTATTCGGGTGTTACTAATGTTAGCACAATGGAACTTGATGGTAGCATGCCTAGTTACTTTTTAGCAGAAACAATGAAGTACTTATTCTTACTTTTTGATGAGGTAATGATATAATATATACATATAATTTCACGCCCTGGATTGATGCAATGAAACAATTTATGTTACCAGTAATGTTATCGGATGAAAATTCAGTAATGTCATTTGCGGTGGTTATGTTCAGTAACAGCAATTTTGCAAAAAAGATAATCCAGTACTCCACAGTTATGTCGGGGTCATTACCTTCTGGTTATATATCCTGCAACAGTATTGCCTCCTTAGGAATGATCCAGTCAAACTTAATGTTAAAGTAGTTACTGCCCTGTAATATTCAAGTTACCATTGCTCTATTGCATTAATCCAGGGACTGTAGGTCTTAAATATGACCCTGTGTAGTTGGCTAATGGTGAAAGCCATGGCAATTCTTATTGGTAAATGTTAAAATTTAGAAATCTGGAGCGCTGTGCTTTATAGAATCTATCTAATTGAGATATAAAATAAGAACAATTTATCTAAAGATTTACGAATTCGACAGATTTTCCATAGTATGACCTGATAGTAGATTTTTCCAACAGATATACATATATATATATGTATATATATGACTGAATTGGAGTATATTCAAATCTTGACCAATAAAATTAATTCAGGTTTAAATAGTATAATTTTGAAACAATAAATAATGGCTTAGATTGATTTGATCCGGATGGATCGTTCTATTGCAACAATGCAAAAAATTCTGAACAAGAGATTTGATCTAGAACAATGATAAACTAAACATTGAGCAAAATTTTCTAGTAAAGTCGTAATATAGTATTGGCAAAAAATTTCTAAATATGAAGTTCAAAACTGAGAAAAATTTATCTTGAAACAAATATTATATGAAAAACGCTTATACATATATATCTGTTAGAAAAGTAATAATCATCAATCTAGAGTGGACGATTCTGACCTCCTTCAACAATTTGAACATCAGTTTAAGTCAGCTAATGATAGTTATGATGACAACGAAAAATTACTTGTAAATTTTGGAGTGATGCAAGATAGCTTGATAGCTCATTTCTGCTTGTACAGGCCGAAGTTGACAGCGTATGTAGAAATATTCATGTAGAGAAGAAATTCTGAAGTAAACTCAAATTTGAAATCATATTTTTTCATTTTTTCCAACTTTATCATTAGAAAATAGGACTTGCATTTGATTGATTTATACAAATTTAAATTTTGTAATGTAACGATACATCTCTGCATTGGAGTCTGAAGAACGCTTTGTATAATTATAGACTTTAATTACTAAGATAGTACTAGTCATTCGTTATGTTGCTTCATATTAGTTTATGCTGATACTGACTGATTGACTATACATATTTTGTAAGTAGCCTTTATTGAACTATAGCCATATAAATTGTTCATAGAATATTGTTCTGGAACAATCTCAAGTTAGAGTCGAATATTGAATTTTCCACTTTTAATATCTCGCTTATTCTCTGTGATCATTTTATACTCGATATTCATCATAAGATACTTTAACCTTAATTGTAAAGATCTATCACGTATTTACATTCAAATTATGTTATTTTCAGGACAATTTTGTCCATAGTGACCGATACATTTTTACAACTGAAGCGCATCTCCTAAATATCCGAGCAATCAGATCTGGTGGACATGCTAATGCTACGTATCATAAGAGAAATATTTCTTCATCTACTGATAGAGACTTTTTGAAATCTTCAAATGCTACTGTTTTTGATAAAATGAAAGACAATTTTGAAAAGAGTCAATACTTCCAATATCCCTCACAGGTATGTAGGTATTCTATTGACATGAATTTTAAAATTTCAGCAATATCCTTCTCTTTGGCAGTTGAATAGGAAAAGTTTACATAATTTTTCCTCGAAAAATCATGCACAAATTTCTGAAAAGGCAGTATTCTTGTCCTTTTTTAGAAACAGAGAATTGTTACCTTTCACAAGTGTCGTAATTGGCATATTTTGTCTTTTTCTGGAAAAGAAAAGATTTTTAGCCTCTCAAAAAAGTTTAAAAAATTAACACTTTGGTAAGAGTGAGTCAGTTATGAAACAAAAAGGTGCCAATGTGCGTATATTTGTCCTTTCAATTTTTAAAAATCATTCTGAATGGTGTAAAGAAGAATAATATTAGATTGAAAACACGCATCAATTTTCTAAAAATTGAATAAGAAGCTGATGCAGATGTGTAAAATGTTATATATATATATATAGTGAAAGTGCGTCTATTTTAAAATATTAATTAATATGAAATGAAGCAACTCAAATTAATCAAATATACTCTGATATATTTATAAACAATTCAAAAATAATTTCTATTTTTCTATTACTTTTTAAAGAAAAAAATGCTGAATTAGTTTGGACAAAAGCAAAAATAGGTTTTAAAATTTGTGTTCTTTTAGCCAAATATTCAATAGTATCAGTAATGAAATTTTTTCGCCACTTATGTAAATATATATATTGCTGATAATTCGGACATATGTTGGAAAAAAGAGAATTTAGCAACTTTCTATGAACCTTTTTTGTTAACTATAGGTTTAATGGCTAGTATACTGAATTGTAAACTATTTGACTGCCTTAATACAATCATATATAATATAGCCAGTAGATTTTTTACTTTTCTTCATTTTAAATTTTTATTATATTTTTTACGAGTAAATTAAGAATAATTATTGAGCATTTTTACATGGGCAAAACAAAAAAATACTAAGAAAATGCAGAAATAAATCTATTTTTTAAAGGCACTGGAGATTTTCATGATTTAATTTGATTTTTAGAATTTTTAATTTTTGCATAGACTTATAAGATAGTATCGGTTGACTGTAGCATACAAGAGGATAATTCTGTAAGGGAATATTCAAGTACATATCTACAAATTTACATTTGTATTATTCTATTTACACAGACTTTCGTATCCAAAGTAACATTTGAAGAAAATACATCTAAAATATAACTGATTGAAACATTATATATGTAAGATTCAATTGGCCATTTCAAATAGCACTGCATTTTTATTAGCTAATAGAGTTTCAGTGCAATTATAATATTCTTGAGGGGGTCATACATGACTCATCTAGTAAATTATTTTTTGTCTATATATATTTTTGACTGAGTGTGGGGTTTTATAATGGAATTTTAGTCTAATATTGCGTTAATATTTACTCTTCAATTCCTGTTTCCAGATATGCAGGTCGGAAGAATCATTTTTACCATTTCAGCTTGAGTGCCTTTTGATGGTTTCATATGAAAGGTTACAGTGTCCAAAACTGCCTCTTGGCGCCCAAATTCTTTTGCCTGAAAGTTGCATTAATGCAGTATTGTTCAATACGACATTGCACTCATATTCTTGATATGTTCTATATTCGTATTGAATAATGGGCATTATATACGTCAATGAGTTCATTTATAGTATAATGTAGAGTTATTTTAACTGAAATTGGTGTTGCTAGAAACATATAGCGATGACTTAATATACAACTGGATTTTCGATACAAATATTTTTCTGTTACTGGACATGCACGACTAGATTATTTGTGCACATACAAACATGTCAGCCAGCATCATTGTATATGGTAAATTCGCTTCCAACGAATTTTTACCAATAGCCAGGCCTTCTTATTTTGTGCAATTGTCTGCAATGCCTACATTGACTTAATTTAGGCCAGTCAGAAATTTTATTGTAGTCCAAATTTAGGTCACAGCTCTACGATGCTATTTGTTGGCAAACTTATCATCTTATCAACACAAAACGATAAGAAACCATTAAATATATGCATACAATAAAACACAAACGCAATATAGACACTATCTAAAAGTATGTTTAAGACATTTGCTTGTGAAGTGAACCAAATGATACAAGTAATCCTAACACTCTTAAAGGGAGGACAATGTCATTTAAAGGTTACAGAAGCTTTGAAATGCTTATACTGCTTAGTCTGGAGTATACCTTCCTTCAAGGCAAAAAACAGGCATGATATTCAGAAATCCATTCTTTTACTTTCTCAGATCCGAGAAGTCAGACTTGATTGCCAAGATTTCAGGGAAGACAGTGGCTGCACCACTGCAAAAGTCCATGAGATAGAGGAAGGATGAGCCAAGAACGTTCCAGTATTTCTCAAGTGACATAATACTTGGCAATCCTGAGTTGCAGCCTTGATAACGTGTTTGCCAACCACGTCAATGCGGTGGCGCTTGTAAGAATGTTCTAATCACAGGGCATGGTGCTGCATCTTCCTAAGGAACTTAGTGGCAGTGGCTTTGACAAGCTGGTACAACAGAGTTGGTGGAAGTATCTCCACTTGATCTGAAACAAGGACAATTCTGGCATCCCACTTGACCATGATCTGGTTGACATGATTACAAGTTTCCATGAAGACATTTCTATTGTCAATGATCAAGTCCTATCACTTGGCAGTATCAGTGTGTTGGAGCTTGATCTAATTTAGTTCTACAGGTTGCAGTTTGGATGACAGTTCTTGGCTTGTTGAATTTTTCATATTTGTTGCATAGTACTTCATATTTCATAAAAGTAGCTAATGGAGTATACAGAGTAGTGAAGCATATATATATATACATATATGTATAGATATACTAACTTATATTAATTTTACTGGTTCAACTTAAGTGTTGATTTAACACGTATTTTGTTTTCCACTTCAGAAATATAAATTGTCAGGAATTCTGTTACTGCTCCAGTTCCTATTGCAGATCATTACCCATGACCCGCTATATCTATGTCCATCTTAATTCATATCTTACGTCAGACTTATCTTGCCTGTCTATTTGCAATTACTTCAGGATTTGTTCTACAACTCAACAGTTCATTCCATTAGGCTTCTTTACCAACATTTCCAATCTATGTGCAAATACAGTATTTATTTCATCACTGACCAAGATTGGAATCTTCATTTGGTTTCTTGTAAACTTCTAATTTCAAAGAGACTCTAGACTTTTACAAATTCTTGTGTGTTTTGCTGTCCTTTTTCATTACTTAACTTTTCTACTCCCAGCAGAAGTATGCTTCTATATGCAATGCTCCCATAGCGTGTGATAAGTAGCAGTCCTTGCTTCATAATATTATCTTGTTTTTTCTTCTCCCTTTTCTTTTTTTGTGTTGCCTCGTACTACAATCCTAACTACAGTGCATTGTATACTTTAATCTTTTTCCTTCTTTTCCTCTCAGAAACAACATTTCAATATAAACATTTTGTTTATTTTGCCCTTGTTTAATTTGGTTCTTTATATGGCAATAAGTCCTATTCTTGCTTAATTGCCCAAATCTGAGCTTAGTGTATTTTTGACGCATGCCTTGGTCATGAAAATAGTGGCTGCATACAAATCAAGCTTGTCTTTATCATCAATGTCCAATGTCTTCAGCTGAAATATGGACATTGCACTTCTTTGTCTTAGTTACTTCCTGCTACTGCTCTTTTAGTAATGCATAGCAAGAGCAGCAGCATTGTCAGATGGCATATCTTCATTATCTCCATTGCTTTGTGGTCTGGAAAGAATATTACATTCCAAACAATTCCTTCTATAATATCCTTGTCAATGTCAAACATGATGGCACCCTCCCTAATTGACTCCAAAACAAAATGATTTCTTGATGTGTTCCAAACCTGCTCTCAGTTCTGGTTTAGAAAATCTTTCTTACATTTTTTTATTGTTCATCAGCTTGTTTTCCATATACTTCTGAGTATATTGTCCTTTGAGGTGCAACAAGACATTGTTGTAATTGAAAAGGTACACTCCAATCCATCACGTTGCTGATCAGTTTCCTCTTCATGTCAGGCTTCTTTTTATGCCATTCTATGCAGAAGTAACATTGCAAATCATTAATTTTTCTTTTAGACTAAACACAACTTGTTACCTTCAGCCCAAGTGCCATATCATTAGTGTTACTTAAGTGGAAGTACGTTTCTGAGGTATTGCAAAATGAGTTCAGTCCTTGCACCACCAGAAAAAAGTGAAACTGCAACTCCGTCATGCCCTTTAATCTAGGCACATCAGAAATCTTGTTTCAGGTATTTTAGACACTGATTCAAGCAATTGCCTAGAATAAGGAGGTTTGCTAATGGTCAATAAATTATTAAATCATATTTTATCAAAGTTCTGCATTGGATTTTTGAATATTTCAAGTTTATTTTGATCTTTAAAAAATTTTCATTGTCTTACAGTAAGTATTCTGTCACTTCAGCAAAAACCAATGATGAAGCACAACAAAGCTATTTACAAATGTACTATTATTGTAAGAGAAGTGATTTAATTTAAACTTATGCTTAACGGTCATCAAAAAAAGGCACAAAACCGTTTGCCGAAACTTTAGCTTCTAAATTGATTTAAGCTTGAAGTAAATTAAACTTCCAGAAAACTCAGTGCTAGTGCTGCAAGATGACTAGAATAATTTAGACTGGTTAGAGTTGTTGCATTGCTGTAATTATTATTAGCTTACAAAGCTTCATATAAAAAGATAGAGTTTAGCCAATTGGTTTTGTGTTTTTTGTGATGATCATTAAGCATATGCTTTTAATAAATTACTTGTCGGTCAGGAATCAACCACCAAGGGAACTAATTCTACTCTGTAGCTGCAGTAGATTTCTCCTGATACTACGTTGACGTTTCAATTTAGACTATGAGAATAAGCCAGTTTAGATTATGAGAACAAGTTTTAATAAGTCATATTTTGTTGTGTTGAAGTTATCGTTCTTTTTTCAACGCAATTTAGGATGTAATAATATATGCATTCTGTCAGATTTTTTGTTTCCGTTGTGTTACATTCCTAGCATTCTCTTACAATAATAGGTTTGCGAATAGCTGTTCAATTTGATTTGTTGCTGTTTGTCATTGCAGCCAGAGGTTTGGTGCTATAAAATAAGGTGTATCCTAGAGTCTCAGTAAGTTTGTTACATCAAAAACTACTGTATTTTAATCTCTCTACTGTACTTTGGTTAGTGATATTAATATGCACTCAAGTTAGTCAAAGGCTGGTAAAAAGTCATATATCATGGAGGTATGATTACTTATTTTTGCTGCATATATATACAGATTTGTATGAGAAACGAGAGATGAGCTCAAAGGTTTTGCAACCAGGATTCTATTATAAAAGAGATACGTTGATGGATATTTCTTTCCTGTTCATACATGTTTACAGGTTATAAACTTACTACAGTAGAAATCTCTAGTGTCTCATTAATGATGTGTAGTTTATATAATGCTTCATAGCACTTGGCCATATAAAACATATTATTGTAAGATTATTTTAATCATGATAATGTAACCCTCATCAAGGTACTGTAACAGAAGACACAAGATGAGACAATTTACATGTTAAGAATTTCACAAATAGCTTTAAAACGCTTAGCCTGCATGATTAGAGGTGAGACTTTTGATCCTTTAAAACATAACAAATGTAGTCGATAGCAGTTTATAATTGAGTACAATATCCCTCATTGGACAGCAGTACATAATATAAATTAATAAAGTGTAAAGGTCTTCAATCATTACTCAATGAAGAGATCCAAATAAATATTAAGTGAGAAGTAAATCATTTAATTATGTCATTCAGAAATGGTTAGAAATGGCCCAAATATTTGGTGGATACTGTTATTCTTTCTGTCTGCACATCAATACATGAAATGTTTCCTATGAAGCTTTTTTTTATTTGTACGAGTACTGCATAATGATAAAAAAGAGGGAATGAACAACTGAAATTGGACTAATTATACCCAAGAAAAATGTGAATCAGCTTTAGTTAACGAGCGATTAATTTTAGCATTGTGCTAGAAGAGAAAGCTACACGCATGCAATCTATTTATTGTATTTGTACACGTAAATGGCAATGGCCTCTGTATAACATGCAAATGAACTAAGGAAGTGTAGAAGTCATAATGGTTTCTACACGAAGCAAAGTCTGATATCCAGTGCCGGAATAACTTTTATATTTTCCTTCAATGCGTGTAGTAAAATATTCAAGCTTATGTATTGCCCAATATATTTTTAATTTCGTTGCTGGTAACAGATGAATAGTCTGTACTAATAAGAAATCTTTAATTATATAGTGTGTTGTCATGTAGCCACTTTTTTTAAAATGTATGATCATCATATTAGTACAATGTTGCAGAAAATTAATATAAAGAATTGTATGTACACAAATTATTTACTATATTGGACAAGATGACTTTCCAGATGCAAAAAGCTGTTCAGCAGTGGGCTTGTACTTTCCAAAAAGACTTCCATAAACAGCGCTAGATTCTTTTTGCTGTCGAATTGACTCTTCAGCTTGTTTAACAGTACTCGAAGAGATTGCCTGGGCAGATTTCATCATTTTACCCGACATAGCAATTGCTTTCTCACCCTTGCGCTTCTCCTTCAAAATCAAAAAAGTTCATTTTAAGCTCATTGATTACAATTCTGTTAAAAATACTTTCAATGACTTTCTTCAATAGCATCTAAAATAAAGCTCTAATATGGCAAACCCGTTGAGGCTACCAAATTAATTCGTTATGTTTGGAAATCTGAACTGGGCACTGTAGGTTTTTTTTATTTATTTTTTGCAAGCGAAAAATAACGAAAATTCACTATACATACAAAGATCTTATATCGCATATTTTATATTGAGGTTAATCAGTCTAGTATGCCGAGCAGTGTACTAGTAATTAATGTTATTCTTTTAGTATATGCATGATTATGTGTGACCAGTGCGAGATGAACCATGTATGATTTCGATAATCGAGCAGTGATACTCAAATCATTCTATCAGTACATATTTCACGTAATTCTTTAAGACTCTGTAATTTCTGTATTATCTTTCCTGTATAATGCATCGTAATTAATGATAGTCTTTAACCATACAATAAATGATATTCCATGATTAACAAAAAAGAGTTTAAATTAACGAGAATATAAATTATACGGTTAAAATAATAAAATCACCTTTTTCAATTTTTTCCTGGATTCTTTTTCTTCCAAGTTATCATTGGCCATGCCTTGAGTACGCTTGCTCTTTGCTTTTTCAGATTTTGCTAGTTCTCTTTTGGCCAGCATGCGCTCTTTTAGTGCTTGTAACTCTTCGTCGTCCGGGGCTAGACGAATAACATCGTCCTGAGAAAAAGGCCCGTATTCTTCCTAGTGAAAAAAATATGTAAAAGTGATTTGCAAAATGATTTATGTTCACGTTAAATAACACTTTTCTGCAAATTTAAATTATAATTTATAAAGTGAAGGAGTATGTTTTCGTGAAAAATAAAATTTTCACTCAATTAAATATAGCGGATAAACAATATTATTTACTAAGTAGGAAGTTATTTCAAAAACAATTACTTGATAATTTTTTCTGAATTAGTACACTTACAATGCATAATTTTTTGATATAGGTAATATCTATGCATAAGACGACTACATGAATTCAAACTTATGTAATTAAAGCCCAGGAAAAAATAATTGCTCTAAAAACTATTTATTATATTTCATTTGAACACTGTACAGACTACATTAAATCTAAGTTCAATTAGTTGCACTATCATTTTTTTGTCACAACAGTTTGTTAAGCTTTTTGGAGTTGTATATGCAGCATTTATAATTTGGACACAAATAATCATGATTTAATATTAAAAACTATGGAAGGCAAGGTTGCAACTTCAATAGATGTTTAAAAGTATATGAATTAAATGTATTTTAACAAAAATTATTTTAAATTACTTTTTTCCTAAGCTTGATATAACTTATGTCCTCAACTTTGACCAAAGAATTCGTTTTAAATCAGCTGTTCCACTATTACTAAAATGTGATAAAAAGAACTGTTTTGAGAGGCCACGAAAGTTACATATGTTTAGACACTGGAAGGTTCAATTATATATGCCTATGGTAGCAATAGCAGGTTCATCTTGCTTATAAATAAATTTGAGTTTTATTTTACCTGTAAACTCTCTATTCCAACTTCTGTCAAGGCCCTTTCCGAAAGTACCCAGCCAGTACTCCTTATAATACAAAAAGGATATCTTCCAGTAAATTGGACAAATGTAACTGGACACATAAATGAAACTGATCCATCGTCATCTGATTGATTCTCACGATTTCGGGTCAACTAAAAAAATAAAGAATTAATTTCAATTGAACAACTGAAAAGAACTTTTACATTACAAAAAGTTCCACCAAGCTGCAAGTAGTACAATATATTATGTTTGGATAAGAATAGCTATTTCAATGAACAGTATTAAATAGTATGTTAATCATGTTCATGCCAAAAATACATTAGATTTTTTACTTCAAAGACACAATTAAAAAGAACAGTATCAAATCTAGTTCATTATCATTAAAAGAAATAGAAACTATACCTAGAATTCTTAAAAAGGATTCAGGATTGAACAAAGTAAAGCTTAGGTCTTTGCACCATTCATGTTAGTTTAATGACCTTAGTGAAGAGCTATCGATAATATATTTACCTTAGCTTCTATTAAATCCTTCAGCCCTCGCAAGTGAGAAAATGTCGCGTCAAGAGTTTTCTCAAGTAAGGCAGTAAGAACGGCATCTTTGTTATATAGATATCCTAACTCACAAGCAACAATGGGCTGTTCAAGCTTCTCATTACTTACGGCACACACCTAGGAAAAAATATATAAATTTTCAATAATCTTTCATGCAAGATTTTCAGAAATGGTCAAATTCTTGACAAAACAGAGGCATATTATTCAAAGAGATAGAATCGTCCATGTAAATTAATATAAATTATATGATCAGCATCGGAAAGACATAAATCAACCTTCGTACGAAGCTGCTTTCTCTCGCGCTGGTCAATAGATTCCCTTTGGGCTTCGTTTAAAAATCCATCTCCGCACTGCCTCAAGAATTTCCTGTTTGCTGCGATAACGCCTCCGTCACCACCCATGGTTCTGAAATTTAAAGTGTTTTCAGTTAAAATTTATCGAGTGCACGAAATTAATACTTTACTGAATGAAACCTACAATAGAATCGAACACAATCCATTGAGTTCAAATCGATAAAATCTGAATCTAGTCGCCAATCTTTCCAGGTATAGAATTTTCAGAGATTTTAAAAAAAGATTAAAGACAAAAGAATAAAGAAAGGTCGTACCATCCCTCGAAAAAAGGATCCTAAAAAATTTGAAGTGAAGCCTGTATATATTAGTAAGAATTTTGTAAATAACATGTTTTCCAGTACACCGAGCCAACGGAGTAATTATCATGGAATTTCCCAAGGGACAACTGTTAATGAGGTCCGAAAAAGGCTCGAAGTTGGAATTCCTTCTATGAACCTCAAATTTTTTGCGCAAGCGATCCAATTTCTTGGACGCGTCGGGAAAGAGTTATTAGTTGAAGGCACAGCTGACAAGCTAGTTCTTCGAACAATTAACGATGCGAAGAGTGCTTATGGTGCTGTTTTTTTTCTCGGTGGTTTCTTTGATTTTTTTCGATGTGATGCTACGACTCGTTCTAATAACAACGAAATAAAAAATGTCACATGCAAAATTCTTCTTAAAGCTGTTCAGAATATGTTCCGAACTCTTAAAAACGTGCACAGATTAGTTATTGCACTTGAGGATGTGAATGAACATCATTTGGAGCCAAAACTTATCTTTCAGGTACACGTCCAAATTTTTCTTGTTCTGATGACTTGACGTAAAGAGTTAATGGAATATAGAGTAACGAATTAAGACATTTTTTTTTACTTTTTAGTTGATGGACACGTTTCATAACAATTCTTTAAACGATGGCAATCAGTGTCCTCCCATAATTTTATAAGTTCATTTTTTTAATGAAGTTGGCATCAAAATTAAACATTTCATTGTTTCAATTAATTTAAATACCAGTACCATTTATCAAGTAAAGTAGCCATATCATTATTTATCTGAAAATCATCCTGCGATCTACCATATACGTCAGTAATCCTGTTTTCCCTCATTTTTGTAAAAAAACATTTCTCAGATGCAATGTGAATTTGGGATAAAAAAGGAGCACCATTTTAGTATACAAGATTGTGAGCCAATGTTTGCAGTTTTCAATCCGGATGGTGCTACTTGCATATGCTCTGCCCCTAAAAAATTTATCAGCTTGCTCAATCCCTTTGGGTCCTCTGCAGAAGTACGTGCTACAATCACTCCTGACAGCATTGGTAAGCTGAGTTAGTGCAAACTTCAAATGTAGCAAGTTCGTTTTTGATGAATTTTCGTGTATAACGGATAAACATGAAGTCGTAATATGCCAAGTTCAGCTTCAGTTTTCCGGCTTTTTAATAGCTCATTCGGATGTGGCACATTAATTCGGTGGTCCCGACTGATTTGTTAAAGTTGAAGTTTATTGTTCATCTACTGACTAACATACTGTCTAGTTATTTCCTTAAATTGATTTAGGCTTAAAAAGCTACTACCCTGAATCGCTGGGGGGGTTTTCTTGCCATAAAAGAGGGGTGTTACATACTCAAACGACATGCTCCAGTGCAGAATTTGATTCATATTCTTTTCGAAGCGGTACGATAGCAAGTGAATTGGAGTACGAATCTGACTTTTCTGAACTAGTGTTTAGCCTAAAAGAATCAAAGGCAATTTTGAATTTCTGCGAGGCAACCGATATGGAGGTATATGTATATGCGGCAGAGGGGGGGATGCCAATGCGTTTCACAGCAAACAGCAACTCGTTTAGTACAGATCTTATATTGGCAACTATGATTGCTAAGGTAGATAATAAAATTGATTCTTCAGATGCTGATCATAAGAACTCGATTCGGGACCTTTCTGGCAAAAGGAATGATCGTAAGTTCTTGAAATATAAAATGAACTATTCAAAATCTACGCTCTTCAATGCCAAATTTTGTATATTGGTTTTAAACAAAATTGATATTTTTCCTTTTGCAATTTCACAGAATTAATAAACCCTCAAGATACATCTAAAGAAGTAAAATTTTATATTCGTGAACATTAAAATTCCTGAATAAGATGAGCTTACACCATTATATTTGAGTTTTACTTGTTAAAAATGAGAGAATATCGTATCGCATTGCATTTTAGATGTTTATTAATTATGTTCTCTATTAATATAAATTTACGTAAATTTCCGTCATCAGTCCAAAGTTAATTATAATTTTTCTTTTTTGCAAAGGTTGACTTTAACGAAATAATTCGGGATTATTAAACATGTCTCTTAGAATTATTTTAACAAATATATATATATATATGCTTTTATATTTTTTTGTGTGCTTTTTTATTTTAAAAGCAAAAATATTATTATTTTTTGTTGTCCAGAATTATATAGTGGACATGACGAGGAAAGGGAGAGAGTTGAAATGTCTGCATCTATAATGACACCATCTCTACCAAGGCATACTGATTACCTAGACATGCCTTTAGGGGGTACTGAACTAGTGAAGCCAGGCTACAATCGCTATGAAATTGAACGTGTAGAAGATCAGGAATCCAATCTATTCAATACTCCCTTGCAAAGTAGACAGAATTACTTCACTGAGGCAATATCATTGGGAGATAAATACAAAGGCATTCAACAAACTGAAGAAATGCATGCTTCAAATGAAGCGAACGATTTGGAATTTGAGCAAAGTGACCAACAAAACTATCAGCATCAAAAACCCTTGAATGCAATTAGCAATTCAGGAAAAATGGATGGAAAAAATGCTGCATATCAACAAAGTGACGAAAGAATAGAGATTATGACCTTTGAGCACTGTTCTCCGAATCACACTTCAAATATTGATGGTAATTTTATGATGAAGGTAACGAAAAAAGATGCACCACAACAATCTAATGTGAGAATAGAAAATGTGGCCTTTCAACATCGTACTGAACACCTAAATTCAACTAGCAAGTGCAATTTTGATGTAAAAAATGTCAGTAATATTGAAAAGCATAATTTTGAAAGTTCAGAACAAAATGAGTATCAACCCGATCCGGAAATTGAGTACCTGTGTAGCGCGACCACTGATTTTGACAGTCAGGCAACCACTAATGGACAGAATTCTTTATTGAAGCAAATACCTAAAATTGATCCGACTGAAGTTTCTGCAGGCAATGTAAATATAGAGGAGAATAGTTTGCCATTCGTTTCACTTGCAGTTCAAAGTTGTAATCGAAATTACCCGCAAAGCGAAAATGGTGATATTGTTAGCGAAAAGAGGAGGATTTCAGCCATGTCAAGAAATTCGGACAATACAAATGTTATAAATATTGATAATGAACATTCAGCAGATGATGAACAGACGAATAGGGATAGCCAGGGTAGGAAGAGATTGAGAAGAAAAAGAACTATGCTTTAGAATATACTTTAGTTTAAATCATTTTTACTAAGAAGTTATTGATTTTCTTTTGAATTATAATTACATATTTGATGCAAGAGATTAAATTGCACAAGGACCAAGCTTAAAATGGAATTTTTATCATATGCGCAATGAAAGCCACACTTGTAAACACTCAGGACTGGAAGGTCGTATGAGTCAAGAGAGGTTATTACATTACAGAGAATTAATTCATGGGATTCTTCTATATGTGCAAAAATTCGAAAAGTAAATTTTTCGATACAATACCCAAAAAAATCAATCACAAAATTTAATTGTTTAACTTGAATGTTGCATAGGTTTTCAACATCTGAAAGGACATAAATACTTGAACATTGTAGACATTTCGATAGTCAAATAGTTTTACATCTGAATTCCCCGCAAAATATATTAGTTGCATATAGAATTCATACACTATTGATAGCCATTTCACAAATATCTATGCTAAATATAAAATTCCGCAAGTTCATAAATTAAATTTGACCTGGTTATATATATTTCCATCACAAGTTAGACTTGAGGTCTTCACTCTTCCTAAATTAAACCATGGAATTTCAGCTATTAAAATGGGAGTAACAGATCAATTAAAACGCTCTATGAATGCAGTTCTTGGTTCTCAGTAAGATGCGCACTAAACAACTGAGGTTTGGCTTGTCAATGCAGCAGCACTTACAACTTGTTAACTATACAATCTTGCCTACTTTGTCCTTTCACCTAATTGCTTTCAGTGCAACAACACAAGATGACAGTAGCAGCGAAAACTGGAAACATATTGAAACAGATAGTTGCACTTGTTTTTCACAAGCTCCTCTGTAGCATCTCCTCTGTTGCATTACAGGACTTAAATTGTTTTGGTCACTACCTTTTGCTGCATGAAAAGAGTCCTTACATAAAAACTGTTTTGTGCTGAATCTCTTGCTACCAATTGTTTGATTATCTAAGGAGTGAAAGGGAATCCAAACACAAAATCTAAAGGTTTTGTAAATAGGCGCAAAACTACTTTGCAAATTGATTGTGGTAATCTTTTAAAATATTAAATGAAATGCTGTAAATTTTAATGTAAACTAAGCAATGACTATCATATCTAGCTTTATCTTTACATCTATATGCATATATATATATATATATATATATTTCTTTTTTATATTTAAACTTGTTACATCTGCATCAGCTACAATAAAAAATTGAAAGATGGATATCAATAGAACTCATACTATTCAACAGATCCTTGCAATAATTTCTGAAAAAGCCAAAAAAAAATTTATGATAGATTTATTCACCAAATCATCATAATCGTTTTCTATGATACTGACAGAGCTGTTTATAAGATAGCATTGCTATAATAGCGGACCAGTTCAAGCAGCAAACAAATGATCATTTATTTTCTAAAAAATGGGCACTAGGCTTCACTGCAATGGTGGGATTAAATCCTAAGCAAAAAGCTTCAGTGATGGGCAACATTTTTTTACTTCAAGGATTCTCTTAAAAGATTGAAAGAGCTGTGTCAATATTATCATTTGGCTGGTACATTTTGCAGAAAACTGCATGGTAAAAATAAAATTTGCAACTTGGACATAATCTAACCAAATGCAACACGAGCAAGTTGAAGTATGTAATTGCTACCTTCAGTATCATATCTTAATTTTTTTTATATTGCAAAAAAAATTATACAAGTAGCAACTTTTCTCTTATTTTTATAAACCTTAACCAGCATGGAACTTAAATTCAGGTACTGGCAGTTTATGTTTTGCTCAAGAGCTAGAGTAAAAATACTTTTTTATATGCAGCATTTACTTTTTCAATAAAAAATTAAACCAAACAGATGATATTCTGTGCCTGCCATTTTGAATTAGCTTTAGTCTTTTTTTTGCTGAGTATATAATGTATTGGTAATTTCATCACTGCTTTATTGATTTTTTTGAATTGGCTAGTTCTTGCTGAAATTTATGAATACGTACAAACATTGAACTTTTTCTGCATAATTTAAAGAATTATACTCAAGCACTATTTTAACATCTTTTAGTCACTGCTGATGTAGATCTAAGTGCAGCTCTGTTTTCTTTTTGAAAAAGTAAATAAGTCATTGATTAATGAAAAACAAGAAGAGGCTCCAGTTTTTACAAATCTCATAGTAAAAGCAAATGCCAAAGTTTATTGCATAGCATGAAACTCAGAACACTCAAATGTTTCAATTTATTTTCTAATGTATTTGAAAAACAATGATGCAATTGACAAAGAGAGCTTGTATCTTAAACTGGTCGATTAGTTTTATTTTTAGCATTCACTTACGTTATATTCCAGGGAAATATTTTTTGGCCTCTTTACCATCTTTCAGTAAGAATCTACTTTTTTCTTTATTGATAAAAAAGAACTTAGACCTAAATTGTCAAGTTTATGCACTCTGATTTCAGCATTATTGAATGCAAAATGAACACAAATTACACGCACCCCATGATATACTACTCTCACATTCACATAGAGCGGTTCCTTTAATCAATTTTCATTATCTGCTTAGTTCCTGCAGTTTGACTAATGTCCTATCAAATAATGCATATGCATTTTTATTCCAAAAGTTTAATGAGCTCGCAACAATAAAGTATAACCACAAAATATTTCACAAGTATTATTATACGGACTTATTGGACTGCATGCGTGTATCGCTATTCCGAAGTAAGGCATATCTTAGTTCCACCAATGGCTTCAGTCCTAAAAAAAGTAAAATTTATAGTAACGTTTATTGGTAGAAAAAGGAAAAAAAATGTTTCATATATGAGTAAACAATTAATACTTGTGAAAAGCTCAAAATATTGCAAAAGAAAAAAAGCTACTGGAACTCTATGATAGACATGAAAGTGAATTGAAAACATTGAATTCACATATATATATGCAAAGAAAGATAAAGATAAAGTTGCACCTGCTTTAATATGAGGGAAAAAGCTAATAAAATAGTCCAATTGAGCAACAAATTTTAGCAGTATGGGAGGAAATTCCTATATAAAAAATAAGAAAAACAAAAAAAATAAAGTTTCCACAAATAAGAAGTCTCTTCAGTAAAAAACTAGAACGATTAAAATTATTGCATGCACCATGGGAATCCCCTCACGATCTCCTGTAGCATGCCTTTCTCTATCACGATCAGAACTGAAATTTCCACTAGTCGACTTCATATTACTGGTCACATCACTAAGTTCCAGAGTTGCTGTAAGCGCATTGAACACCTAATGAACATAAATATATACATATAAAAAGATGAAAACATCTTGGCAAATTGAAATAGCCGAATTTTATTATTTTCAGATCAAAGAGTGGCATATTAAAGGTTTTTAATGCAAGATCAGAGGTCTTAGTCTCTTTTTATTAAAATAGGCTGCAGTTAATCGTGAAAAATCCGAAAATGGTAATGAATTGATGCAAGAATAATATGTATATATATAGATTTTATAAGAATACTGAGACCAAGGAACTGTACTATACAGAATAAAAGAGAAAAAAAAGAAAGGGCAGTATAAATATAGCCAAAAACTATCTCTGGAATTAATCCTATTGGCTGGTGTGCAGCAAATCATTGTCCTCAGGAAATGAATGGTCAATATCAAAGTATATGCCAAGCAGGTCAGAAAAGCAGTTCAAGTACAAATCAAGAGTCAAATTTTTAGTACGTTCCAAGATTTTTTTACCTGATGTTTAAAGGTTACAGAAAAAAGCAGATTCGCCAGTTTTAACGCAAAGTCGCCAACATACCCACGATGCTAAAAAGTGAAAAGATTTAATACTTATTTCAGATGTCGAATAAAAGCAAAAATGCTAATTAAGAAGTAAGTTTTTATGAAATATATATGTACATAGATAATAGAGAGAGATAGTAATTCCTACTGTACAGGTACAATGTTCAAATAAATGTTAAGATGGCCCCAGAAAATAATTCCTATCGACATCCCTTAACGAAGGTCACTAGACCAAGTATGTAGAGTAAACTGGTCAATGTTTAGTCCAGAATTTGCAATTAGTACGTTGCTAATTGAAATTAATTTGAGTGAATTACTCTGACAAAAAGTATAAAAAATCAGGAAAAATGAAGTCAATCTATCTAGCAAGTTGAACCAAATTTTGCACATCGCAACTGTAGTCAGATGATTTCTTGATCCAATAAGGTTAAACTTGTACACTTCATCGTAAAAAAGCAATGTCTTAGTTGTAATGAATTTATCCAAATTGCCTTATTCGACTGCAAAAAAATCAATCAGTTCCAATAGAAAGAATAAATATGTATATATTTATATAATGAATTCTTCAATATTTGACTAGAGTAATTTCAATAATTGAAAAGTAGCAGGAAATATACATATCACTCTCTTTTCTATTATCATTAAAATGAAAAAATTTTTACCATTAGAGCGCAGTGTAAGAGTTCATCAGTCAAGCATATCATTTCAAATCGCAACGCACAGCAGCGGACAGCAACCTCTCGCAAACCATCTAAGAAAAAAACAGCAATGCGTGTATACAAAAATATTAGATAAGTAACTATAGTTTCAGAGATGACACATATCTGATAAAAATAAAATTTGAAATTCATAATAGTTAGAATCAGCATTTTGATGCCAAAATCAAACGGATCGTACCTGAATCAAAATCAAGTCCTGACTCAATCGTTTGATTTTCATGTCAACATCGTGATTTAAAACATTATCCGTTTTAAATTTGACTTGTGCTACATATAGTAAAGGCCCTTTGCAAACAATAAATATTTCTTAGATAAATTTCAAATATACAATGAATATATAAAAATGAAAAATGTTATTTAAAGATGCTCATGGATTGATTCACTGCAACTTAAGTATTATCCTATAGAAATTTTGTTTCATTTATTCAAATTGCAAAATATGTATACCTCTGGTTTAGCCAAGTACATTACTCTAAAAAGTATTGATAATTATAGTTTGCTACAATACATACTTGACGTTAAATTTGTGACTGCAAAAATTCTTAAGGAAAGAACCTTGATAAATGGACAGTAAAGCACTACTATTTTCAACTACCAAAAATGAATGCAATAGAATGAATGAGACTTGAAGTATATGTTTTTACTTTTATAAAACTTAAAAGTTGCTATTTTCTGAACTGGAAAATCTGAAAACATATTTCCAGAATTTATTTCTTTCAAATATATGTAAATTATTTTTACCCCTTGAATATCTGAATACCTCATTAAATTGGACATTACAGCACTTGACGATAAAGTGCACAATCACAGAGGCTGCACTATACATAACTTTTTTTGTACCTGAGTCTAAATCTTGGGAGCCAATGGGAATTATCGGTCCAACCCCTTCAGCAAGCAACGTGTGGACACTGTTTTCATCTGACCATGAAAGTTAACATAAAATGTCAGTTTTGAAGATACAACAGCAACTGAGCTCCTATAATTCTACAAAAAGATGCAACTTAAAGTTTTATACTTGAAACCTTGAATTAGTGGCTCAATATAGTATTTGCCGATCATCGAATATAATCCCAACAACACTAAATTATCTGGACAAAGTCAACTAATACTGTCCGAATAAGCGCAAATTCAGCAACAAGCATATTACCCTTTGTTACCATTTCCGTCCAACTTAATATTAAAAATTGAAGTATAAAGGATACTTCGACATATGCATTATTTTAGGTACTTTTTTACCAAATGCAATAATGGCAAGTATACTGGATTATGCACTTTTCTGAATAAAGCACATATAATAACTTGGCATGTCTTGCAATATCTGACAATACTTTTAGGTGTTCGATTTAAGCTAGTTTAAAAAGTTTCAAGGTGGCTTAATGTCTAATACAACGATTTCGAATATTTTACCCTGCCTGAATATGATCATCATAGATTACAACTGATTTGTGAAGTAATGAACAACTCTAGCTTTGTCATCTTTACCCAAATATAGCACAATGGTATTTTATTCAGTGAAATTAGGTACTATATTTCATACTCAATTTTCCACGAACTTTTTAGCATCTCAAAGTATACAATTTGTGATGACCTTGGAAATCTGCATTGATTTGCTTATTTTTTGCCTTCACTAATGCATCTGATTGGCTAGCAGTTTCATGTATCTCGCACAAATGATTAAGCTCAAGTAGTACTTCTGAAACTTTCATCAATGCATTTTCCTGAACAAACAAAAATAGATACATTTTCAAATTTATGAAGTAGTTGGACAAAAATCCTAGGAGACAGTATTTATAAGAAGAATCAATTCTATATATACATGAATAAAGTAAGCTCGAATAAAGAAAAAATACTCTGCAAACGAATAAGATATTCATTTTAATTGCATATTAATCAAATCATATGGCCAAAGAATTTGAAGTGTTGAAACATGCATTTATAGCAGCAAATTATCGTATTCAAATAGGTTAGTTTGAGCTTACGAATTTTAAAAAATCATGCGTCAAAGTGATTTATTCTAGATAACAGAATATGCTGTATAATAAAGTAAAATAGTAGATACAATTCAATTGCCTCATAAATATTAGATTTCATTTCAGCTTCTTATATATTTTTTTAAATTCACTCAGAAAATAAGTCTTGGAAATGTTCAATACTTGAATTTTGCTGAGCTTTGCGGATAAATCAATATATATATATATGCATATAGCTGACCTGCAATGGAGGGTTGGTAACTCTTTCATTGCCCAAAATTGAACCAATCACTGGTCTTGCCGTGAATAGCTAAAAAAGAAAATCAAGAATTTATCAAATGTAAAAATGAAGCAAACCCCCCCCCCTCTCCCCAGTATTGAAATATCAATCCATAAATTCGAATGAAATTGCGCAAATTTTGAACTATTTGAAAGGCCTACTGATGGTATAACTTTTGATGGTACTGAGAAATTGATATTTCAGTATCAATTTCTCTAGTTGAGCTCTATAGATCGGTCCCAAGTGCGTCAAGAATGATCTATTACCAAATATATGTTTTTTGTATTCAAGTTAGTACTGTACTTTATGAAATTTTCAAAGTGAGAAGCCAAATTTATCCGACGCTTTTCTATAGTAGTAAATAAAATGCACACATAAGAAAAATAAATATTTTATACTACCACCACCGTATCAAACTTTTAACAAAGAAAAATCGAAAAATGAAATGTAAGTAAAAAATCAAATTTTGAAATTTTTTCTCAAAACCATAGCGTAAGCTCAATTCTCATAGTTGACGGCTCATATGAAACACAACCATCCATTTATAATATATAAGGTAAAGCACATTTGTTTGGGTCATTGATGAAATAAATAGCTTATATACAGTTCTCAAGCATAATTAGTATAACAGTGAAAAAATGTCCAAGTTTCAACTATTGATCTTCAGTCCAAGAGGTACAATTAGTTGAGAAAAATATTTAAAACTAATAATACTTTATATTTTTTTGTCTATATGATTTTTCAAATCACGATTCAGAAAATTTTCAAATTACTAATATAAAAATTGGTGGAGATTTTCGTACTTGTACCTTGAAACACAAAATACCATTTTTATCAAAAAAAAGTTATGTAATTGATGAAAATAATGAATAAAAAAGTTGCTCCTTTTTGTAATCTATTAGTAAATAGAATTGCCCCTAGTTAAAAAATTCAAGTACGGGTTCATCAGATTTTCTTAAAATATTTAAAATTCCAAAAGATGAACCAGTCAATTTCATTCTGTATATAATACATAGAAATATATACATATATATAAACGAGAAAACTTCATGGCATCTGTATCTATTTATATTGTAGTATAATTTAATTCTCACCGATTCCCATAAATTTTGATATGAACTCAAGAAAGTGGCTATATTATCCTCTAAAGTCCAAAAATGATACGAATTCTGCAAAAAATTATAAATATACATATGTATTTTAAAGTGAAAAATTATAGAAATACGCAACTGATATGTATGATTTACTTTTAATTAAAAAATTTTTCATATATATATATATACAAGAATAAAAAAGCTCGGTAGCCATGTTATAGAATTAAAGGGATTTGTATGCATATATTTACATAAAATGAAACAGTTGAATGCATAACAACTGCTGGAAACATTAATGCATGTGCATTAATTAATTTCATTCATACCTTTGGTCCTGGAGCAAGGAAAAACGTCCTAAGCATTCCAGATGTAATCTTCAAGCTTATTATAAATTTTTCAGAAGGCCTTTGCATCTGTCAACCAATTTGTTTTAATATCATAAGCATACTTGGGAATCATAAATTTAGTACCCAGCATCGAAAAAAATGACGCATAACAATTACACCACAGCATAACTATTTTTGCCATCCAAGTTGCCATACTAGATATTTTTATATTAGACTTGCTACATATAAAGAGCTAAAGATGACTATTCTATACTGTTGTACCTGCGGTACATATGACCATAGCTAGTTAAGCTAGTTAGAGCTAAAACCAACTAGCTATGGAAAGTTTAATATCAATTTTATCATGGCAGCAGAGCCTTAAATTTGAATGTATTTGATTTGCATTTTCAGTGATGCAATACCTCATTAAGTTTGAACAGAGCAGTAAAAAACGCAATGCTATTACTTAGCTTGCTGTAAGCTAAACAATAGCTAAATTCAGTGTCTATGAATACGGTAGTTCATTGTGATTTAGAGTGCATTTTCCACAGAAGATCCACAAACAGATACAGTCGAATATAGTCAATAATACACTATGACAAGTTGTAGACTATAACTCGTATATTTCTATTTATAAACTTACAGTAAAATCCATTGTTTCAGAGGAATTTTTTATTGAAGATATGTATACATATAATTATTGATAGGCAAAAGTAGGGAGTATCGATAATGCTACCATATAAATTGGCATTACTTATAGTATATGCATGCATCAAATACTACACGAAAAAGTTCCACTAAGTTCGAAAATGGCATGAAACTTAAATAAGAACATAAATTTAATTTTACTTACATTGTATATCATGAAATATTCCTCGATGTATTTTTCCTTCGCTAAAATTGAGAGTCCTTCTCCACTAGATAAAACCTGTAGGCATCATTTTTACGAACAGATATCAATATTTATAGATATGATTACATCAGCATGTATGTATGCATGTGTATAACAAATCAGTATAGTTATATATATATAAAAATAAGCACCTCCAAATTCGGGGTCACGCGTAGCATTAAAGAATGCCCGAATTGAATTGAAAATGTACAGTTTCCTTTTATTCGTTGACTTGATACGGACTGCATTGACCCTGTTTCACTTCCTACGTAATTTTTTCAAAGGATTGCATAAAAATAAAAAATAAACATCTAATACATACCTACATCGAAAATTTGTATAATAAGCAGGATGTTATAATACGATGAATATTTTTTACACATTTGAAAGATTATAAATAGATGCTGAAGTATTAAAGTTTTTTTGCCTGTATTATTATCCGGAAGGTCACATTTCAGCATATAGTAAGATTTGTAACAAACAGCTGCGGTAAGTATGTTTGCACCGCATAACATATAGGAAAAAACTGTATAATATAAATAAATTACCTATAAAGTCATCATCTATAATTGACGCTGTTTCTTCCTGAAAAATATGTATTTAATAAAATTTACATTCATGCAAGGATGTCTATGCATATATATATGTATACAACAGTTCATATGGTTACTTATTTTTATGACAAAAAAATATCATGAACCACAAGATGATGATATGAAATATAAACAGCTAATTATGTATTTCATATGGCGAGTCACAATTTAAAGCAATTCTATTGGCTGAGTGCCTACTGTGACTTGCATATTAAGTTGACGACTCAATATACAGTTCAGGTCAGATTTACTTTTTCAACAGTTAAAAGAAGTATGGAACGCATATAGAAATGGTGTCAAATAAATATATTTTCATATAGAATAATATGTATACCTGAAGGTACACATTGAAGTACATTGCCATATTTCGAACTCCACATCTTACAATGCCACCATTTCCAGCTGAAAAAATCATATATATATATATACATGTATACAAAATATTACAATACGGCCAGCTACTTGATTCATTGATTTTAATAAAATCAGTAATGTCTCCAAAATTGAAACCAATGGAATATCTAAAATACACCTATATGTATTTGTATTATAAAATAGTATCATTACCTGCACCAGAAATATTATCTACGCGAACCGCACTTTCTGATTTTCCTTGAGTTGTTTCATACTTTAATTCCAATCCATTTCCCACAAATGAATCCCTAGGCAGAATAAATACATAAATATATACGTGTGTATCTTTATCAAGAGCTAGAGATACAACAACAGAGATACATGAACAGCAGAGAAAGTCAACGTGAAAAGTCAAAGGGATATTAACATTGAAGTGTCCTATTTTACTTTGACTTGAGTATTGTGCTAGAAAAGTATTCCGTTCAGAAATGGCTAGTATACTGGACAGTATACTATGCTACATAACTATTGACAATATGAATTAAAACGAGTTATGGCAAAATGATATCTAACTAAAAAGCCATTTTATGTATGTATATTTTTGTATACAGATGTATATTTTTGTATACACTGCATACTAGTGATTTTAACTTATGTCAGTATAAAAATGCATGGATGCATCAGTATGCATGTATCAGGCACTCTCATTCAAAAAGTTTGTCTGTCATTGCTTACTAACCATATATTAATATAAAAAGGCTATATATATGTATGTATGTATGTATGTATGTATGTACCGAATAACTTCTTTAGCCACAAAGAGAATGCCACTAGAATCTCCAAATGTTGCCAAGGTTTCTGCATCTCCGATACCATTAATATATGCTCGCAAATGAGGTAAGTATCTATAAATAACACATGAATATATAATTTTACATACTTTGAAAATCTCAATTTTATTTTGAATTTCCAATTTATCAATTAATTTTTTTATATTTCATTGACATTTAAGGTAAATTACTGAACTTATTTTATAATCGAGCATTCAAGCTCAAATTAGTCTACATTAGAATAAGAAGGTTGAAATATTAAAATTGTCCAAACTCAATGGAAAAGTGAAGCCTGAAGTTATTGGGGTGATAATAATGTGGCAGCATAAAATTTCTTTATTTTAACATTTACGCTAGAAAAAGCACCATAAACTATCACAGTACGTCAAAGGAAATTTCCATTGTTCAAAAGGCAACAACAGGCATTCATTGCCAAATCGTGGAATTAAAATGTAACTCAAATAAAATATATGCTATCTATATGAAAATTTATAAATTTAATTCTAAGCTAATATTTACAGGAAAACTTTAATACCTTTTAGCCCGCAGTTCAATGACTTGTTGAAAGTCCTTCACAAGTCTGCAGGTCACATATATCTGCTCTCGTACCAAAATTTCTTCAATATTTGAATCAAGTATTGTATTAGACTCATCTGGCCATATGGAATTCGACAGCTTTTGAAGGCTAAATAATAAAATAAAATTGAACTATGTAAAATTTTTATTATTTATACATACAGAATAATTTTGAAAGTAGACTGACTCTAGAAGCATATATTTAAGCAGATGATGCAAACGTTTGAAATTTGACAAAACAAAGAATATGTGAACTGTAGTAAATTCAAAAATGGTTCAGTTCACTTCATAAATGAGAGTTCAGAACCAAATAAACTTGAAAACCATGAAGTTCAGCTTAAAGGACATTTCAGAAGAATGAAAAGAATGAATTTGTATATTAAAAAATATAATTTTTTTGTAAAAAATGAATAGATTGATTCAATTAATATGTAAAAATAAGCTAAAATTTTTACCACTTACTCATTTCCAATTCGCCTGCTGGAAGGGACATAACACAGGAATACCTTTAAATATACATACATATACGAATTAATAATAAATATATAAAGTAAACTTTCGATAGAACAAATTTGTTGGGAGTACCAAGATATTTTATTATATCCGAAATTTTGAAGCTGAACTTTGATGCAATATGACTTTCATTTATTTGTTATATGTGAAAATTCGCTAATAGAGGATTCATTACATCCAAAGTTTACTGCATAATTTTAAATATATATATATATATGTATATAAAACTTGAATTTACAAATTTTAAGCAAGAATAAATATAGAGACAGAAAGAAACAGTTATAATATGTAAGATAATAAAAATCCATTGGTTTATTCTAACAGTTCATCTACAGATCACATGTGAAAACAAAATGATTTTTACCTGTAACTTTGATTCTGGCTCAATAGTGGCACTTTTGAATTGCATTAGCGAAACGGACGACAGTGAAAAGCTAAGATTGCTGCAAAAAGATCGTTTCTAATTAAAAATTCACATTGGTAGAACCACATTTTCATCTCTCAAGTTCAAATTAAATATTCTTCATAAATTTATTTGCAATAATATAACAGCATCAAAAAGTAATAAGTGTATGAATATATAAAATTATTTACCTTGAAGGCAAAGAAGATGAGAGCTGGAAATCTAAAGCCATATGGCTTAGATTTTTAATAACAAATGATATCTTGTGATACAGCCTTCCATCGTATACATCCCCAAAGTTCAAAACGAGACCCTATATAAGTAATAGCATCATGTAAGTTAGAATATGTATGTCTGCATGCAGTTAATATACGTTGAAAATAATATACAAATAAACATACATACCTGCTCTGAAGAGGTATCCAAGGGGGAAACTACCACCTAAAAAGTATTAAAAAATCAATTTTTTTGCCAATTCATTGAAAATTTCAAATGTTTTAAACCTTCTACCTATAAAATTTTGCATACGCAAGCAAATTTCTCACAAAATGCACAGGTTGCATAGCAATTATTCCGATTTAGAATTTGGAAATAATTTTTTTCTCGTATATCATTTCAAACAGTTAATCTGTATGTAAAACTAGCACAGCGTGCTAGAATAAATATATCCATTGAAGTGATTCATAAAGCACTGTATGGAAAGATTTTAAACTATGTAGTCATTTACATATGTTGTGTGGCAATTACCTGAAAAAGCTTATTTGATCCGGCTTCTATATATACTACTTCCATTTCAACTCGGATAAACTATATTGCAAAAATGTAAACCAACTATATCATATAAACCAAAACGTTTGAGGCAATATACTCTTCAAATGTACGTATCATGCAATTTAATTCTTACAAGCCGATCAAATTTGAATATTGAAATTATTACCAGGTGTACGAATGCATATATTTTTCAGGTTAGAGCTCAAATCATACGTACAGATTCATATATTTCAGTTTACATTAGCATCTGATGCTAATCTGCAGTACACGTATATCACTGTACCTTTAAGTCAGAATTTGAGTTTTCCATGATAATATATGTTGAAAAGACACCCATTCTTGTTCTGCAAGATAAAAAAACGTATATTAAAGTATAGGAAAACGCAAACTGCATTTACACGCACTTCATGAAAATAAAACTGAATATGCGTTTATTTTTTCACATACTCAAGCAATTTTTATGCTCTTCATCCAAATATTGCCTAAAAATATATGCATTTTTAGAAAATATGTAATAAGTTTAGTTTGATATTACAAAATTTATGTAGATTGAATGAAAAAAGCTTTGTCTGATTAAATCAGTTAAGATAGTGCACTTCAAGTTGTGCATGAAAAAACACATCATACAATATAGATATAGGTGGGATATATATATTATTACCGGTTTAAATACATTGTAATGATTTTGCTCTCCCCGGAAAATATTGAACCCCGACTTTCACCTAAAGTTAGCCATTCTGCATCTGTCTATAAAAAATAAAACATGAAGAATTTTGTTAAAGGTAAGGTAAGTTATGCCATTCAAGAATCTCTCTGAAAATTTATACCGCCTATGCTTCTATTTTTGGGGTACAAAGTACTGTTAGGATGTTTCAAAATTTAATTCAATAGGGTGTCATAAAATATGGTTTAATACATCTTGATTGGATAAAAAATGTCTTTTTATGGCATAAAATGAATATGCCAAAATGTACGTACGCATGCACAATATTTCTCACCTCATGCAACGTATAAAGCCTATAATCCACCTGATCATCATTTCTTCCAGTATGATTTATAGTAACCTAAAAAAATATTCAAAATTAACATTTACTATATTCAGTTAAATCTTGATGAAAAAACAGCAGAGCGAGAGAAAAAATGCAATAGAAATATTAAAGATGAAAATGCACATTTATGACTCAAAACCAGCATTGTTGTAGAAATTCATTCTGTAAGTACATGTTCAAAAATGGCTAGTATACTAAATTGTATACTATACTAGTCTACTTCTTCATCAACGAAACCATAAAATAAAACTGGGCATAGCTAACACAATGTCTAATAATAATAATAAAAGGTCAGAATTCATACTCATACAGAAGTTACCTTCCATTCAAGACTAGTCGAATCAACCATTTGACGTCCCATATTGATTTCATATCGTTTTCCATCTTTGGTGATTGGCGTGCAATTTTGAAGTTCCAGAACAGATGTGTTAATTTCCCTAATGTTGCATAAAGTAATAAAATACGAACATATTCCACAACACAAAAGTAATCCAAATTTCAGCCTAGTGGCACTACTAAAATATTATTGATGCCACCAGTGCTAAAAAGCTATAAGAATCATGAAACCTAGAAAGAATCATTTCTGTTTCACGAATAATGCTTCTAAAGATATAAAACTACAGCTAAGAGAAAACTGATATTTATGAAGATATAGCTCGTTACATTTCGTTCGATATTAGTTTATATTGATGCAGACTTATATAGTATAATATCTAGTATACTAGCATTCATTTGTACACGCAGTTACAGAAAAGCTTTCTAGAACAGTTCTAAGCTGAAGTAAAACTACATTTCAAAAACTGCTTCAACTTGATACAACTAGTCATAGATGGCTTATTTTTTTCTCGGCCATATCTTTAAGCATCAGAGCATACATATTTACATGCAATTACGATAAATGTGCCATCAGCATAATTTCTTCATAACAATATATATAAATATATCAGTACAATATACCTCATTAAAGAGACAGTATTCCCTAAGTGCTTATCTGCATTAGATGCTGGATCTGTGCATATGTCGCTCAGTATATCACTAAATACATCTTGATCCCTAACAATAACTTTTTCTTTGGTGTTTGGCATTTCAACATTGATCTAAAAATTAAAAAAATCATAAAAGGAATATGAATAGTATATTAGTGGCAATGCATAAATTATCTATGGAATATAGGCCATTCATGTATTAAACAGTGATCTATGAAGAAAGCAATCAATGTTTAAATTTAATTTCATATGACTCCCACCAAAATTGTAAATTTATACGTTTATTTAAGTAGTTCACGTACTTTCTTTGCCAATGATATTTCCTTGTTAACATTCATGTTGTATTCTAACATTAATCAATAATTAAAGCATAATATCCATAGTTGCATATTAGTATGTATGAACATAAAAAAGTCACCTGTAAGTCAATTTTTGTGATGGGGTAGCCTTCACTATGCAGATCTATGATATAAAGACATACTACATCCGGAATTCCTTCTGTATTGCTATTATACTCTTCAATTTGGGCAGATATGTAGGACGGCAAAGCTGGTTCAACGCTTACTTCAAGAGTGCAGCTATTAAATATATGCAAATTGCAAATGAAAAATGAAATTTTTATAGTATTTATAATAATTGTTACTAATAAATTGAGAAGTATTGATTGTAGCAGTATAATTAGAGAAAATTTTTACCTTGAGTAAGGCTCGATTTCGCCACTATAAACTGAAACAACGGGTTTGAGCACAGTAGAGCCAGGAATTATCCCTTTTGTGCTCACACTGCATGCACAAACATAATGAAAATTTTTATCCCATATAGTTATAGATTGTACACATTTCTGGCTGTTTTTATTTCCTAGGATATATAGTAATGAAATAGAAAAAAGATAAAAAATCAAAAAGATTTTACTTTTAACCATTACATTACATTTATGCAAGTTACAGTGGTTCAAAGACTTGAGTTCATATTTTTTTAACATACATTTTTCTCTGTATGTTGCTAATTTTTTCTGATGTATACCATTAGCGTGCAAATCAAGTAAAAATATATCCAAAAATATAAGTGATTGTAATGCATTATAAAAAGAATTAATGGAATTTTTTTAACACAAAATTTACTATAAACTCATATGTTCCTATGGTTGAAATTGGGCAAAAAATGTAATTTGCACTTTTAAAAAATACATTTCTGAGATTTCTAACCTGTAAATTAGTGGTCGAATATCAGTATTTGAAATTTGAAATGAGGAGCTTCCTTGGAGTTTTTCCGAAATCTGAAATGAAAAATACGCAACATCCATGTTTGCATATGAAATATATAAACTTGAAGAGTATAAGTTGAACCATGAAGCACTTGTTACTTATATTGAATATAGAACACGATTAAAACTATCACCCATATTGTGCATATTTACATCTGAACTAATGAGGTACATTTGATGTACGTGAAACATACAGATATGCATCAACAAATCGTTTCATCATATTGTACCAAATTTAGACAGCAAGATTGGTAATATTTTCGTAAATACATATTTCATAAATGTAGTTAAAAAGTATTGATCTGAATTGTGAGCAGATATGAAAGAATAATTTTGCGGTTTGAACATAACCACTCGTCACAATTAATGTATCTTTATTTTTTTGTCAATCTTTTAACTGGATTTTTACAAAAAAAGCTGTAAGAATAGCAGTATCTGTAAAACTCAGCTATATCTAAAATCAATGCAAACAATAAAATCCAAAATATTTAGGAAAAATAATGCAGCACCTGTATCTGAACTGTTTTTGCGGCAACACTAAACGTTGGTCGTGGCTTTATATTACATTTGACAGTTACAATTTCTTTCAATAAAACCTACAGAATATTGCAGTGTAAGATCATTATTGATATGTGGCTTATATATATATATATGCATACATACATAAGGGTGATTAAAAAGTCTTTACAAACCCTTAGAAATAGCTCTACATAATGTACTAACTTAAAGTTTAGAAACAACTACAATCTTAAAATAATCTACAACTTTTTCATAACATAACATGTACATGTAGCAATCGAATGGTAGAGCTGTCCAGTATTCAACTCTTGTACTACTCCTAATCGCTAGCCAGAAGTGACTTGATCATATATTTTTAATTTCAATGCAGACTTGCACAATAATAAATTTGTATCCTTGCTATTATTTACATATGAAGTTGAAAAATAAGTTTCTAGAGCACTGCTCAAGTCAAAATATAAATCTTTTTATATCTCTATTAAAGTCAATAAATGCCTATTTAAAACACTTTTTATAATAAATTTATTTTTTGGTTGTCATAAATTTGAATGTTTTCTTATAGAATCAGCCTAACGAGAAAAATGTTTCAGCAGTGCTTTAGGTAAAATAATTTTTTTAACATTGAAGTTAACAGCAAGTTACCTTCATCGAGGTTGGATGAATCAAATCTTCTGCAGACTCGGGTAAGCCAATGGAATCATCCAGATTTAAGCATGAAAGGGCCAGACATATTTCTATTTTTCCCAGCTGAAAAAACGGAATTTTTTTAAAATCAGTTGAAGATAAAAACACAAAAGTATCTGCAAAATTTTACAAGGAAATATTAAGGAAACTGATATGTTTGAAACATTGCTATCATAAGAACCTCAATATTTCGAAACGGCAACTTTGATCCTGGCAGCAAATCAGGAGGAATTCGGGACCCAGGAATGACCACGCATGATATCTAGGAAAAAACCAAAATAGGTGCGAAAGAAAAAATTCCACAATGCAAATATACAAAAGCTGATGAATTAAAATAATATATTTGCATATATATTTAATATAAATACTATTTGACAATAAAATTAAATGAGAGTATACGAAAAATTTTTGAAAAAAATAATTTCAGTTATGGATGAAAAATGAAATACCTGCAACACAGCAGTTTCTTCCGGAGCAAGTATATATATCTGAGCATAAAATTACATATATGCTTCATTAGAAATGTCAGTTTTTTGAAATATGTTATTATCTACATTTTAATATTTGCGCTGAAAAATTGCATATCATTGACTATTGATAACTGAAAGTGAAGCAATTACATTCATTGGTAAGGAAGAACAGATAACAGAAAAAGTATTCGAACAAAAATATTTTCATCTGTACGAAATTCGATTGGTAGTTTGTCGCATAACATTTTTTTGGAAATCTTCAATACACTTTTTTCTTTTTAAATCATTATTACATTGAAACAATTTTGAATTCTTATTGATAATTACTTGAAATTTACACGTACAAACATACATATATGAATAAAAAACACTGAACTATTAAACTTTGAACTGATAAAAGTCAATAATTATCGTTTGAATTTGATGAAAAGCCACCGTAAATGTGAATTTCTATATTTTTAGGTTAATATTAAATTTGATGTCTATTAATTATTCTACCTTTTCACCTACTTAATTTCTCAAAAATGCTAAAAAAATATAGTATATGAATGTATACAAACCCTGCCTAATATATCAATAAATACCCGACATATATATACATTTATATTTCTAACCTCGTTTTCAATCCCAACTTGGCATAATTTCAAATTAACTGTAAGCATATCTGATATTTGACTCGTACTGTATACAAAATTTAGTTCCACAGAAACAGGCTCAGAAAAAATATTTTTCACCAGAACTTCTCCAAGATAGCTAAAGGAAAAAAGAACAGAAAAATTCAGCCAGGAATAATTAAAATAAAATTTGCGTGTAAATATTTTTTCCAATTGAAGAAAAATAAAAGTATGCATATAAAGTGATTTACGTATATATATATTTATAAACCAAAAAAGTGTACGCTTCATAGAAAAATTACTTGTATGCATCTGAAGTTATATATAAATTTTTTAATCCCCATTCTCATATATAAATGCACTAATATGGATCAATACCTCAAAAATATATGCGAGGAAAACATAACTGCATGATCTAATATATATACTAAATAACGATCCTATTAAAACAATATGAATTAATTAATTTTAATGTTAAATTTCATGACTCGAGTTATGTTATTTCACTTTCAGTGCAATTTTACAAATTTTTTTAAAATATTCATTCTTGGGTCCAAGTTTTTAAATCAAATCTAAATATAATAAGCTAATAAATATATCGAAACTGTAAATGACAGGGATTCACTGCTAGAATAAAGGCCTCATAACAAAAATATAACTTTTTGTTCAAGATAGAATACTATTCATTCATTATAAGATTATTACATATCAGTTTAAATTGATAGACATATATACAATGAAGCATTTATTGAAATGCATTCATATAAATTGTTCTTAGAATATTGTTCTGGAACAATCTGAGGTTGAAGTTGAATATTATTCTTTTACTATCATTCTCTCTTGAACTTCTCAGTATGCATCATATCATCTAGATTAATAATTGAATAAAGTTGGTAAATCTGAATTTTTTTCCAAATTATAATTGCTGCTTTAAAGTACTATATTTAGCAAAAATCTAAATTAAAAGAATTTAAGCAAATAAATGACAAAGCCTTTTATTTAATTTCAATATTTCATCACAAACATTATGTATTATATGCATACATGAGTATACAAATATAAATACATGCATACCTTTCAGATTTTGATGGGTTGCAAGGAATGGAAATGCATGAAGGAATACATATAATATCATTTTCAAAAAGTGAAGTAGCCTGAAAAAACAGAAAAAAATATGAAAACTATCTATACAATCTAAAATAATACAATATGAAGTGAATTAGTGCTCAATAATAACTTGAGATTAAAACCATACAGAAAAATCAAATATTTTTATAAATTCTCCAGTACATTCAGTGGACGTCGGATATAAAAAAATTTGCATTCAATGAACTTTCGCTTACATCGAATAAGCATAAAAGTCAGATTATACCAAGTTGAGCTCAAGATTTTTTGATACAACAAATGAATTTGATGGTTTCTTCGATGAATTCCTTGTATCCAAAGTTTATGATGAATTAATATATACATTTTTATATAATACGCTACTGAAGCAATAATTTCAAGTTGGTATATTAAGATATAATACTATACCTTTTGATCAGTGGTACTGAACTTTTCATTTTCTCCACCATCAGAAGGCTTCAATGCAGATATGGAAATAATCTCCTTAACAACCTAATATAAAATACATAACTAAATTTAAGTAAAAGATAAATTTAATATGTAAAATTCATTGAACATGGAGTAAGAAAACAACCCAGAAATTCCATTTTTTTCAAGTGCTTTGTAAATGGAATTGCAGAGATATATCCTGTAGCAGCAGTAAGTGGGGAAGTTTCATTTGATCAAAAGTATAAGCTAAAAGTTGATGTAGCCTACCTATTTGTATAACTTTTTTTAGCATTAAACATAAATTCTCTCTAATGAGATGGTTCATATTATATTTCGATTTCACATATCGGATTGAAAGTAAAGATACATATATATATATATATATTTATGCTTTTTAAATTATAAATAAAAAATTAGCTAACCTGATAAATAACTTTAATTATTTCCACTTCATCCTCACATGAGAACAAATTCTAAAAAATAAAAAAAATACATATTTTAGTATCATGGAGACATACAAATATTATGCTGCCTTGATAGTTTTATTGGATAGATCAATGTTGATATTCTGACGTATTCAAAATCTCTACTGTATTTATATATATATAAATATGAATTGTAAGCGCTTGAACCAAACTGTGTATTGAACTATGAGTTGTTGCAAATAATTTACATGTATTTTGGATTCTACGATTCGACACTTCAGATTTGTATCTTCATAGTTAACATAGATTTCGATTGTATCAAATCTTCCTCTCTAGAGCTTATGTTATTTCTTTAAAAAATGCAATGCAAAAGATAAGCAAACATCTAAAAATACCTCTTTAGCTTTATAAAGTAGTAAAATATCATATTCATATTTATACGTTTATATGAACATGCACGCATAAAATATACCTTAATATTCAAGAATTCGCTTTTAAATCCAGAATCCCAATGACTTCCAATGTCAAGTGCATCTGTTAACAATACATGAGGTGATTCTTCAATTTTGAAAAAAATAAGCATTAATGATTTTTGGCCAATTCAAATAGTTCTAACGGTAATATGTGGCATAGCTATTACCTGAGGTTGATGGTGGTATAATGGATAGAAAAATTTGCAGCACATTCATTGGTTCAAGCCAGCAAAAAGATGAACAATCACTGTTCTCCATTAAAGAAGAAGAGGAAATAGCCAGGTATGGAGGAATTTTTTCTAAAAGTATTGGTATTTGACCCTAAAAAATGCATATAAAATGAATATCCGTACTTGAATTTAAAAAGCAATACTAAAATTCAGTACTGCTAAGATATATATGTATATATATAATTTATTGTATGCTATATTTATACAATTAGAAAAGTGAATTCAGCAGATATAAGGGAACTAATCAATCTTTTGATGGCTCAGACATTGAAGCTGATGGCATATATCATAAAAAATTTCAAAATGATGTTTTATTTTTCGATAAATATATGAAGCCTTAAAATAAAAATTAACATTTACAGGGTTTGAATTCGTACATATTTAAAGCATGCTCGGAATTTGAATATATATATATATATATTGTGAAGAAGGCATCGTATAGTACCTGACATTTACTGATAATTTTTAATTCACACTTTTCAGGAACGCATATTCCATGTGCATTGATTCCAACCTAACAAAATAATAAATATACATACATATATGCATTCATCAATCTGCTATATACAATACTATCCATTATTTGTACTAAAGTATAAAAGCAGTATACAATCCAGTATACTACCCCTTACTGAAAAAGCAGTGTTTTTAAAAAATAGAGCAAATATATTTTTCTTAAATGTCTTGATGCTCATTTTAGACAACATATGCATGTATATATGACTTATGCAGAATTATATAAACACATTTGACTATGCATATATACATAATGCACCTTTCAGAATGCAATAAACTAGTATATGATAGCAATAATAAAATGAATATATTCCACATATATTTTTAAATCTGCAATTCGAAACCAAAAGTTATTATATTTTTTCCATATTACTGCATAAGTAAAAAATAGCATAATTTATTGAAAAAATTTAAAATATGAAACTGTTTGTACCTTATGTAAATACTCAAATTATTAGAGTTATAGCATAATATTCTTCAACATGGGGAAAATCCATGCAAATTGTATGTAATCTTTAAATTTATATATGAAAAATAAAAATGATAACATACATACATGCCCACCTTTCCGAGATCTATTACTCGACTTTGAATTTCAATTTGAGGCTTGAAAAATGATCCTTTTAACTTTGTCATTCCAATAATACGATAGTCTTCTATGTAATTCAAGAAGGAAATTACATCTTGTGGTATTTTAGGATCCCACAAATCTGCCAAAAAAATTCAAAATATTTCATCTAAAAAAGAAATAGTCCATATAACGCGTATGCATCGACAAGAAACTAAAAGAGCTCTAGGATCTTTCATATGGACGTAAATTTGCTATAATCCTATTATAAGATTAAAAACTCTTAAGAGTCGAAATTTGCATGAAAGGTTTTATGATTATTTTTCATTTATATAATTTGAGAATTTTTCGTAAAAATAGAAATCGCAGTAGTCAGCTATACAAAATATAAGAGATGTACAAAAAAATACCTCTAACATTTTTTGGACATGCTATTAAAGCAAGGCTACCAGAAAATGGTATTTTTCCTCCTGAAAAAAAGAAAAAAATGATAAAAAAGTACAAATATATATGCAACAAATATTTTTGTCTGTAAATTACATACGACAGGAGTTTAGCTAGCACACTTGATAAGGTCGCCATAGTTAAGTAATACCACAAAGACAACTAAAATATCTTTAATCATGAACTGATTCGAATATGAATGGATACAATCACATGTGCATGACCAATAATTCATCAGGTTATCGATTTGCCATGCTTATAATTTGCATCAAAATTTACGGAAATGAAATATGAAGATAAAAATGAGATTTATGTAGCATCAAACAAAAATATTACTCAATTTTGAACATAAACAAGAAACTAAGACTAGACCATAGTATTACTTCATCACACCAGAAATTTCACAATTTTAAAGTTTTGAAACTTTTATTCAAATATGAACAAGAATAAAAGAAAAGCCACAGTGCAAATAAAGTCTTTTAAAAATTTAATATATTTACATATATGAATGTTATAAAACAGAGCTAAATGAAAAAGTGAACACCTGATTTTACATTTGAATATGGCAATTCTGATGTTTGTGCTCCAGGTTCAAAGAAAATCTTGAATGCCTAATAAATATAAATAGTATATATATTAAGCAATGAATACTTTAAGTTGATTTCTACTAGAAAATTAAAATGATACATCCTCCTTAATACATTCAATGCAAAAAATATATCAAGCTATGAATTCTACTATATGCAACAATTGCTGTATCCTTTAATATGATTTTCACTAAAATTAGAAAAATTTACTATCAAAAAATATATTTCATATAAAAATAAAAAAAAAGCTTAACTTTTTCATGCAAATGTTTGAATTATATAAATATTTTTACATAAGCTTCTAAAAATATCATTCTTTTATTGTATTATTTCTAAATAATAAAATCTATAAATTTGAAACGTTAATATAGTGAACTATCACATACGTGTAAAAGCTTAGTACCTTTGAAGAGTAGCCATTGAG
>JAULBW010029602.1:0-77255 GCA_032358265.1 Vaucheria bursata
TGTTCTCATAATCTAAACTGGAACTTGTTCTCATAGTCAGAACTGAAGCTTCAACAAAGCATCAGGAGAAACGTACCACAGCTACAAAATAGAATTAACTCCCTTAGGGGTTAATTCCTGACACTGACCCATCAATTGATGATGAAAAATATAATCGACAAATATTCACTTTTTATAAGGGATATTTGTGACTGAATTTTTTCGTCTTCGTTGTCACTGGTACTAACGAATGTTTCGTTGTCGACGTGAATATCACACATTGAAGTTACGAAACTGATATCCAAGTTGAAGTGCTAAGAAAGTTTCACGAAAATCTGGTAACTGTACCAGTAAGTAAATAATGTCCGGCGATGTTTAAAACGGAACATAGATTAGGCTCAAGATACATTCTTGCATTATGTATTTAGTATTCTGATCATATTCCATGAGCTCGTTTGGGATTCGGTCCTTGCATGTTGAGGCAAACAATGCAGTAGAACCTGTTATACCCTTTTGCAGAAAGCAGTTTGGATCGTCAGCTATATGGCTACCTGAACCTGATGAGAGTGATGGAGTTGTTCGGCTTGCAAAACGTTTTGTCATCTTTGGTGGAGTTGGGTAATGAAATTACCACACCTTGCTAGATTGCAAGGAAGTTCATGATGAATCGCGGATTCAATAAAATATTATCCATAATATGTTTTTGACTTGGTTTGCTTTAAAATCTGATTTTACATTATTTATTTTAGGAAAAATTATGTGACGAATCCAAAGAGAAAAAAAAATAATTACTTGAATGATTTATGGTCACTTCAAATTACCACTACTGGTTTTGTATGGACCGAGCTGGATAATGGCACTGGCTTTGCTCCAGATCCAAGGTGGAAGTGCAGTCTAGATTCTTACAAAGAAAGCAAAGCTCTTTTATTGTTTGGTGGCGATAATTCTGGATCTTCTAATAACATTGAAAATGATATTTGGTCTTACGGTAAGCTCTAACTTAATTTATTGTAACGAAGCAAATATGTCTGTGTAGTTTGTTGCTACATTTCTTTCGACACGTTTTCTTTCAGCACCAACAATTTCAGAAGAAACTTCATGGACAAAGTTGCGGGAAACAGTATTTAGCCAAACTGACCCTGGCTCACGGCGTAGTGCAGGAACGGCTGTAACAGCTTCCAACATGCTCGTTATAACAAATGGAAAAATTCCTGATGATTACTCAACTTGTGACTCGCGGACATTTTCTCTAGACTTAAATGACCCATCACAAAATTCGTGGTCCGAAATAGTTAGTAGATTAAAAGAATATATACATGTACAACGCACTTAAAAAATATTCAACTTTCTCTAATTTACAAATTTCAGTATTGCTTGGCTAAATTAAAGTGGCAGTTACAATGCAAAAATTTTCATTTTAAATAGTGAATCTTATAAGTGTAGATACTCTTTTTGAAACAAAAGTTGCAGGTTTTGAATGCTGCTACAACAAATTTCTTCTTACTCTTTGGTGGTATTTTATGTTCTTTTTTAAAAGTAACAACTATCACTTATTGGCTCTTCAAGTTTATTACTAGCATTTACATATTCATCTATAAATACGAATAATAATTATTTGTTTTTGTATGTAGGCATCACTTCCTGCGTTGTGCAGATGGGGACATACCTTTACTCATGTTGTTACATATCCTTCAACTACAACTTTATCAGATAGCGCATCTACTTCTTACAATGGATTTACGGACATTATCATTGACACAGAGTCAAATAATACTGATATTACAGGTAGCCTCTCGTTATTTTTTCAGCAGTTTTTGTAAATTTTTTCATAATATTACATGTATATAATAAAAGCTACTTTTTTCAGATATTCATTGCATCTACTGTTTGCATTGAAATTAATGCCTATTTTCAAATTCATGCTTGTGTTGTACTGTAAGAATCAATTCTATAACTTGTTTACAGAGCTATTTGTATCCTGAGAAGGAACATGTTCTTTCTTGGATAAATCTTTATTATAATACAATATAGTAATGTGTGTAAATTTGATGTTAATAACATATATTTTTCAGGGAATGCAACTGAAAGCATTGTTATGTTTGGTGGCCGTCGTAAAGAATCAACTGGGATTTATACTTATTTCAACGAACTGTGGTCATTTGATCCAGTTTACAATAACTGGACTTTTATTGAACCAATTGTAGCTGATGATACAAATAATGCAGCAAAGAATGTAAGCATCAAATGTATTTTTTGTAATGTTTGGAATGTTGCTTTGAAAATATGTTGATGGAAAGGTGAAAGTAATTCCAATGCCTCGGGATCATCACGGAGCTGTATACGTTGAGGAAATGAATTCTTTGTATATTTATGGAGGACGATGGACTAATGAAATGGTAAGAAAAAACCTAGTCAAAATCATAATCTAAATTTTTGAATGATTCAATTTTAATTGACCATACATTCAGCTTAAGAATTTTTATGTTTTTTTAATTTAATTTTTTTTGTCGAAACTTACATAAAACAAAAAGACATAAATTTACTAGTTAAATGATATATACTTGCAAACTCTGAAAAATTCATTTTCTAGGTCGATAGCTGTGTGCCTAGTACTTGAAAGTATGAAATATAGTCACAGAAAATGTTACATGTTGAAGTTTAGAGAAATAACATGTTAATAAGAAATCTTGTAGGTTCCAGCATTGGATGATTTATGGAGTTTTAACTTTAATACAAAGCAGTGGAAATTACATAATCAACCATCAAAAACAAAACCTTCGCCAAGATTTGGGCATGGATTTTCAGTATGGCGTGGTAGTGCTGATGATGAATTGCCCAGCTTAATCGTATTTGGAGGTGAAACTGTATATACGAGGTAGAATCGTCTTATTATGTTCATAATGGCTATGGCCTTTGTTAAATTAAACTAATCATATATTTGTAATTGAATAAAAATTTGGTCAATCATTGTGATTAGTGCATATCAAATGACATTTTGAAATTTACGTCTGTGATTTGCTTGTGTCTTTTAACCTTTTTGGAAAAAAAGTAATATTAAGGTAAAGTTCAATGATCATTTTTTCAATTTGGTTCAAGATTTTAATAACTGTCTTGCTGATAATGGATATGCAATTCTTATGCTGCATTTATCATCAAAAAAGTACAGATTTGACCTAAGTTTAAAGAAATATTACATTGTTCTTTTGAATTCAACAATTTGAACCGTTTTAATGTATTCATTGCCGTTCTATGCAAATATACATAAACAAAAAAATTGATATTTTTATTATGTGAATGCATTTCATTTTATTTCAGCGGACACCACGATCTTCTAAATGATATATGGCTTTACTCTATTCGCGATGAAACATGGAGAAATGTGAGTAACATAATACAGCATATAATATTTAATATAAACTTACTTATTCAGTTATACCCTAACAAGTTACAATAGAGCAATGCGTTATAACCTCTGTTATGGTAACCAATGCATAGTTGAATTACAACAACTATAAGCAAATATAACCGTGTATATTTATTTAAAATAATAGGTGGGATACAGCGACTGTAATCCAGGAGCTACTGGTGTTATCATGCACCCAATTATACCAGTAAACGTGCTATTTTCCATTGCTGGTTTAGTTATAGTACTTGGTGTATGCATATCAGGATATTTATTGATTAAGCGGTGTAGAAAACGGCACTACATACCGATTATGCCAATTGAAACACAACAATTCTATCGTCCATAATTTTATGCTGTACAAAATTGTATGTAAAAGTATACATATATGTTCTGGTAAATAATATATAAATTTTTGTGCGCTCTTCTTTTTCCCCTTTGATTAATATAAGTTATACGAAATAAGTGAAACAGAAATTCAAAGTCTATATATACATATATATATATATAGAATTTGTTGGACTCCACGGAAATCGTCACCAAAATATCGTCTAATAAAATTTATATCCAATTTATTTCGATGCCTTTTTTGATTGGCCAATGATTTAGTAAGATTTCCATGTTCCACGATAATTCTGTGGAGAATGGTAGGGATCATATAAATATATATTAAAGATGCAGATTTTACTGATTTTCGTACATTAAAGTAGTAAATGTGATGATCGAATTCTCATTTATAAAACATAATATTTTATAGGCCAAATAACTGCATATAATTAGTTATTTATTATTCACTTCAATCGTTTCATAGTATCCACTAGATCATCAAAATCATTAGTACTCCTGCATACAGAACAAAAAAAGAAGTAAATTATAACAATATTTTATGTAGCAAATTAATATAATACAAGTCTATATACATTGGTAAAATGAGATTTGCTAACATTAACTTTACAATATCAATATATTCATAAATACTATAAAGTAAAATGAGATTTGCTAACATTAATTTTACAACATCAATATATTCATAAATACTATAAAATAAAGCTAAATGACTGCGAATAAGAAAAATCGATTAATTTGACTCGACTCATGATAACGAGTGAGTCATAGTACTCTTACCTATAAGCATCCAGGGTTCCTAATAGAACTGGATCTCTTTCTGCCATTCGTATATCAATTCCATTCGCTGCTTCTTTACTAAGCAGATTGCGGTCCGTCAAAACTTCCAGTAGAGAGCGGAAAGCACTCAACCTTTGAAATAAAGTGAGTATATTTAACAATTTTTTCGTTACATTTTAAAATTTGATGAAACAAACATTGGCCCATCGCAAAAATTCATTTGTTTGATCGGTAAAAAAAGATGAGCATGCATATGTATATGTGATATCGAATAACAGATTTCTAAAAGAAAATCAACACTTTCCTTCGACAAATGCTATAAAATATACTCAGAAACAATATTAAGATACATTTGGGCAAAAAATTTATGCATAAGTAAGAGCATACATACCAAACACTGGTAGTAAATTCACAAATACAATATTTGCCTACATTTAGTAATATTGTAAAACTATGTTTGCGTATATGCTGCTGTAGTCTGTAGTTTTCAACTCACACAGCTGGATGCAATACTAGTTCCACTGTGCAGAATATTGAAACCAAATATACAAGGTACCCTAAATTATGAAAGTTACAATAAATTTCGGATATGACGAATCTATCAGGACCACCGAATAATTTTTTTATATGATGATCAAAACTTTCATTTAATAATTATATTCTAGGTTTACTGTATCATATATGATTCTGAACTAACTCAAGCACCTGCGACCACGGAAAAAATCTACACCTTGCTTTTCACGAAATTTATTCTCGGTCGATATTGCTTTATTCGACTCGTCATCGCTCGAGTATGATTTGTCAAAGGTGAGTAAATGAGCGAATCGTGTCATAGCGCCTTTTATATCATCAATTGTTTCATTGTCATCCTCTAAAACACCCAAGGCAGCCCTAATATACATTTATATGAAGAAATAAAGAAAATGAATAGAATAAAAGGCAAATTAAAAACTTTTATATACGACTATATATGTTGACTAATACAATGAAGAAATAGCATATTGTAAAGAAATTATACTTTTACAGTGAAGAAAAGTACACACAATTTTAAAAGAATTGTATTGAATTGAAAAAAATCAATTTCAGAAGTTCAATAAAGTAGCAATTACTTCGTTGGATTGGTCTAATATGAAAACGGATAATTTAATGACAATTATGATAACAGATTTTATTTTTTAATGTGAAAAATTATGCTCATAGAATTGTGTCTACTTACTGTAAGCTTGGATCCGACAGTTCGATTTCACGGTTCAGTTCATCCATCTCAAAATCTTCTAATTTTAACGCACTCATGAGAGCGTTTAAATCATTATCGTTTATATTTTCACTTTTTTTACAATCTAATGCATCCTGAAAAAAATGACATTATTGCAGCAATTACTTGTATTTATAAATTTAATGTCAGCCAAAACATACTATATATCTAAAATGTAGTAAAACTAGGAAGTTAGGGGCATATTAAAATCAAACCAGAAAAAGCCTGCAAAGTTTAAAATTCTTTGTAGAACAATTTTTTGTACTCAGAAAAAATACAATTCATCTAGAATCATATTCGAATAAGATAAAACAGAAGAAATATCACTTTCGCCAAAGGCCATCTTACAAAAGTCCTTTAAATGTTTATTACCTCATGCAAAGGATCCTTTAAGTTGACCAAGGTAATGAGAGAATGCAAAAAGTCGTCCCAGTCACCGCATACATCATACAAGTCGAATATAGCTAATAATTTTGTATCTGATGACGCAAACATTGCCAATATGTAATAAACCTGCACATAAATAAATTAGCAATAGATAAATAAATATTTATATATAATATGTCAATATATAATTTCCGAATTATCTATAAATATTACTAGTTCCTTTTCTATTTTTAATTACTTCTAAAGATCGGTATTGATACTAGCCATTATTTACCAGAGCTGATATTATTAAGATGCTGCTTGGTTTTAAAGTGACATCTGATTTTTAACAGCATCAAGTCTACACTATACCTATCATATTTAAAAAGCACACAAATATAATAACTCGTTATACATCTACAGAAAACCGAATATGGTGAAATATACGAGCTGAATTGCACGCTAAACTGTGAACTGTTCATTCGAATCAAGTACCTGTTCTCCAGTAAGATCGTCATTAATATACATGCCATGAACGATATCTGCTCGGGATGCGCTAGCGTCTTCCTTGATTTCACCACAGACACATTTGATTTTATCGAGTATAACCATATCTGAAACAACATCTATATTAAATTGCTCTATATTCGGTTTTGTAATCTTACTGGGATTCTTGTCCACCTTGCTCTTCACCTTCAGATGATTCAGATATACATAAATTAGTTCCCTTTGAAAAAAATGCTTCCACAAAAAAGCTGATTGTGCGCATATAATTATTCTTAGAATAATATATAGAATGTGAACGTACTTATATGTTATATCCATATATAACATGTTATGTGATAACCGCACCTAACATATATTGCATGTCTAGTTGTGACTTGACTAAGGTGACCATTTCTTGTCCTCTTAATCAAAAACTGCAAGTTTAATCCTGGTGCTACTGATTTAGAAGATTCTACTACAATGTATAGCCTTTTTCAGAGGTATCTTCGACTCTTTTGGTCTAATGTTGAAATGTGTTAAAATATATGAAAATTTACAATCTTTTTGCTGCAGTATGAAAAGCTAAAAAATGCAAAATAGACATATTTTCATCAGTTCTAGCCTTTATCTCATTTCTAGCATGGCTGGAAACGAAAGGAAAAAGTAGAATATTGAAAAAAATATACATAAAATAATAAAAGCTGAGTACCTGATTTACGGGATCTTCCGAACAAATTTTTTTCGATCCAAAAATATTTTTATAGTAACTGCATAAAAATAATGACTTTTAAGAAAAATTTGAAACTTATGTCAACTTAATACATATATAAATAATGTACCAACTAAGCCAATTTGGAAATTCAATTCTGTTTACATCCTCAATGTAACAAAAAGTTCAAAAAATATAGCTAAACACTGCAGTACTTTTGAAAAAAATACATAAGCAAAAATATGCTGCATATTTAAAAGCCTAGAAAATTCAACAGAGTCTAGGAATGTATTGAAAATGTATCGTCAATCCATCGAAATATACTACGAAAGTTTAGTGATATGTTTTCGACACGCATGCAATACATATATCAAATGAGCTTACATGTCCCAATCTTTAGCAGCGTCATTAACATTAATTTCACCGTCGCTGTCCGTTACTTGTTCTTTTCTAGTGTTCTAGAGCAAATTTAAATGCAAATGCTAAATTTAATGGTACCAAACTTAATATGTGTCATTATAAGCAATTCCGTTAATTCGAATAGATTCTAAACTTTAAGTACAATAATGTAATGTAATATCATGTAGAAAAAAGCTTAAATTACGAGATGACTGTTCTAGAACAAAAAACACTACTTCTACATACTATTTTGATATAAAAAATATATATATAACATTACCCATTTTATCCTAGAGTTCCATATATTCTAAAACAAATAAAGAAATCAATGAGCTTTATTTTAAAATATTCTTACCTTGGCTAAAATTCGCTCCGTTGATGATTCAGAAACGACTGTAGAACTGGATATTGCACTTGAATTAGCCAATCGAAATTCTTCATGGGCCAAAGCCTAAAATTCAACAATACTATTGGTTCGCACATCATAGATATAAATGTGCATTTATATGCTAATAAAGAAAACATAACGTTGAAGTAGCTCCTTCAAACACATGAAGTTTAGGATTAAGTAAATGAAAATACTCATTTATACAGCCTATTCCTCTGGCGAACTACATCCATATGCTATTGCTAATTCAATCAAAAATGTAATTCAACTTTTATCGCGATATTTTAGAAAAAATGAAATTTCAAACATTATATAAATAAGTATTTTTAATTCAACAAAAATATATAAAACATAATACATATATAGTTATATAAAAATTGAAATGCAATTAGTAATCACATAGATGTAAAGCAAGTAAAAGGACTTGGACCTCCAATACGTAGTCATAGAATATAAAAAATAAAGTCTCACATACGTTAGAAATGGCTAAGCTAGGAATTTTTCTGGAGGGGGCTGACTTCTGCATTTAAATTTCTAAGCTATAAATTCCTTAATGAAATATTCGCTCCTTATGTACGTAGATACATATGCATATAAAGAGCACAAAATTCTATACTTAATTTTGATTATTCTGGAATAAAATTTTTATGGTTAAATTCAATACAAACCACCATACTATCAATTTGTGTGCACGTGCTACATCTTTTGCAGTATACCGAATTGAAAAATAAAAATCATTCATAGCAAATTACATTTTTTCTAATTCATAATTTCTAAGGCAGAAAATGCATGCCAAACATTCGTTGTACTACGTCGTATCAATAACTCCATAGAACACATCCAACGAATGATTACAATGAAATCTATATAGAGGTTTTCAATAAATTTTCCGAATAACTATGTCAATTGGAAAAATGAAATGTATATCAATCGACTTTATTTTGGCCAATAAGCTTGAAGAACAGAAAAAAAGACAAACAAATCTGTCGATGAAGTCTCTAACTGAAATATGCACATGAAATACCATCATGTTCTTCACCTGCAAAGTTCCTAAATGCACCACTGTGGGGCAACTAAGAATGAGCTCCACCATTGTAAGGGTGAAAATTTAATTATTTGAAAAAGAAGAATATTGACCCTTTCGTTGGTGGTGCAAGATTCTGGTTGCCCCATGGCGGTGCAAATATGAAAATTGCTTCACCTGGCTCAGAATTTTTTATAGGTCATCTTTACAAGACCTTCTAATTCTCATTCAGATGAAAATTATTAATGCCTCAAATCCTTAAATTTATTTAGAAGATGAACAAATTTTCTTGTTCGAATTTGTATTTGACAAGTTTAAAAAATTTACACAAAGTGTGCATTATAAAAATATCGAAAAATCATTATAAGAAATGAATCAATGGATGAGGGTGATAAAAATTTACGAGACATACATACATACGCAATTTGAAAAACAAATTGACTTTAAAGGTCAAAATTTGACAGCTATATCTTCTAAGATTACAGCAATATCATTTGATTATATTTTTATTTTACTTTTTTATGGAAAACCAACCACTTTGTACTGTCCTACTGGAATTAGAGATAATACTTGAGTGAACTAGTGATGAAGAGAATTGAATTCCTTAAGGACCCAAAAGAGGGCTAAAAGGCTAAATTAACTGTTTTGGGATTTATTACACTAAAATACACTATATTTGAGCATATATGATTACAAATATATTTCACCTCCAGTGTGTGCAGTAAGTCTTGAAGATTAAAAGTTGCGCTATACGATTCTAAGCTTGCATATATAACTTGTTCTCCCTGAAAATAATGTACAAAAACATAGCCACTGAGGACATATTGAAATTCTTAAAAATATAATATTACATAATCCTTTTAAAATCTATCAAGCATATCCACAAAAATTTTTTTGCGGCAATCTTTGCAGTGTCCCATAGGTCTTTTCTTGTCGGCTCCGTTTCAGAATAATTTCTGTTTTCAGAGTAATATCTGAAAGGTTAAAACGGCTAGAAAAATTTATGTGACATATTCTGTACTTTGATCCTTACTTGCTTACCCAGAACTTGAAACAATTATGGAGATTGAAAAATATATCTATGATACAGATTTACAAGTATGCACACGAAAAATTACCTTGGGACTGAACTGTAGCAAGTACTTTGCCTCAGATTCAGTAATTTTCCCAGATTCTACTAACGCCTCCGCACATTTCGAAATCATTCTCATGAATGCATAAGATGATCCAAACTTTTTTCTCTGCTCCTGCATTGATAAAAATCGGTTATCCAACTATAAAATGATATCCCACCATACGTCATGTATTCCACCCTTTCAAGTTCGTAAAATGCTTTTTTCGTAACAACCCCATAATTTTTTCAAAATTATGTATAATGTTAGGGAATTATTTCCTACACTATATACATATGTTGTACCACCACGTACGCATCATTCAATCATCGAATTCTGTACACGCATATGTACCTAAAAAACACAAAACGTATTTAAGGAAGTTCATGCATATACTAAACTTTGGATAAAACTATTTTTCTTGATTAGCCCACTACATCTGAAAATCTGAAGCTGAACTCGGACAAAATATTAAATCAGAAGCAAACTTTACTACATATATATATATGTGGTATACAACCTTAATTTGAAATTGATTTTCGTCCTCTGCATTGTGAACATCAGTACTCACGTCTTCATCATCTTCAGCATTATCCTTATGAATGGATATATCATGGTCTTTTAAACGCTTTATAAGCTGAGTCGGTTCCGGAACAAGCCGTACAGCCGATATAAACTCATCGATACATCTTTCTTCTTCTCCTTGTCTACAAAAAAGCATACATGTATTCATAAATATATATAAGTTACCAGGTAAAATATGTGCAGCTATTTTCCTCTCTATATAATACCAACAGGAACTAAACTAGACTGCAATTGGCAAAGAAAGCGAAAAATAGACCTTTCGGCAAACAAAATAGGCACAACGAACATCTTTCAGAAATAAAGAGGCTAAAATTTATCGCTTCAGTGACTCCATCAAAAATTCATCCAAAAATTCTCATCCCAAAAAACCTTCAAGTTAAGTTACATATGTACTATTGCATATATATGTATCCCTATGTATGCAGTAAACTTCGAATTGAACGAATCGGTCTGGATCACCAAAAGAATGTATAACGTCAGAAAATCAATAGCTAAACTATATGACTTTTTTTGTAATAAGTGAAAATTCGAAAAAAACTCATCCGTTATTTCCAAATGTTGCAGCATGGATTTATATGTATTGATCTACCTATAGGAAAAAAAAGTAGCCCTGACCATGTCAGTAACAGGCACAAATCCAGGGTTTCCGACAAACGAACACCGCAGCAAAAATGCTTCTCGGATACTTATTCTCATCCAATCCAATGCAATCTTCAGCAAATACTCAAATTTCTGAAATAAAAAAACATGAATAGTCAAATCGAGCTTGTCATACAGATTTGGATGCAGGAGGCTTAAGATGCACTTTACATTGGATTCGATGTAAGCTTGCATAAAGAACGGAAACAAGAAATATAGATTGATCGCCAAAAAAATACTAAAATATTTGCCTTGAGCCCAATCCATTTATTGTTTATATAAAAATGGCAAGTTGATAAAAAACGATGAGCACAAACTAAAATCCACAAATGTTTAAAAATACATATTACGTTCATAAGGTACACGTCCTTCAGAATGATAATTTAAAAAAATCTTATGAAAGCAAAATCAAAAATAACCATATAAAAATAGAATTCAATAACTGAGTAAATAACATACAAATATATATATATATATATATATATATATTATATAAAAAATATTTTCTTACAGGAGGAAAAATATCATGCGTTTGTGTGGAATCATCATCATCCAAATTATCGCTTCCAGACTTCGAACTTTCCAAAATTAGTGTATCAGAACTACCCATAGAGCTCAAATCAGAATTCTGCAGCCACAAATGTATATTATTGATATAATATATTAAAATGTCTAATAAAAACAGCAAATCAATAAAAAATACTGCATATCATATAAATAGCATTACTCATAAAATCAAATCTAAATATATATATATACATATATAAATATATGAATTATTTTAACGAAAATTCACATATATCAAAATACAATCACAAAATTAGTTTAAGTGAAAAAAATGCATAGATAGAGCAGCAATGAGGAATAAAATACTATAGAAACTACCTAAAATATCTGTGAAAAAAATTAATATTGAAGTGAAAAAACGTACTTAAATTTTCTTACATGAATCTTTTTGAATCAAATACATGGGTAGAATTTCATTTTCAATGTTAGCAGACACTCCAAGCAGTTCAAAAAAGAGTAATCATTTGACCTACATTGTTGCTTATTTTTTGCCTTTCACGCATTTCCTTTCGAATCACAAGCATAACTGTTTCAGATAGTTGAACATAGTCTTTTTCGTAGTCGAACACAGTCAGCGCAGCTCCAAGATGGCCATCACTCTCAGCTGTTAATATTGCCTATAAAAATCATTACAAATATAGTAAAATTTGGATACAACAAATTTTATATTATGATGAATAGTAAAAAAAGTCATATTGTCTCAATTTCAGCTTAAAAATTGGGATAAATAAAATTTCTAATTTTAAAAAATAATGTGGCAGTCTTGAAAAATTTATAAATATACCAAACATACATATTAACTAGAAACTAGGCATTGCAATGGAATAAATGAACAAATGGTTTTTTGTGAGCATAACATTTATATTATGTTTGTGCACATTTAGGTACACTAAAATTCCCTCAATAAGTGCACTTTCGATTAACAAATGAATCGATTTAACATAGCACTAAAGAGATACTAGATAACACAGAAAAAATTCATTTACAAGTTTTGCTGAGAGTTAGTTCTTGATTTCAAACAGTGGACAAATTCGGCATGAAAAATGATAAGTACGGCATTTTCACAGCCAACATTAAGTTCAATAATCGAACCATTACTGTTGTGCACCTTGATAAAAAATAAAGGAATCATCTTCTTTAGGCATTAGTAGCTGGTTCATCAAAAATTTTAGTAAATAATGTGAGCCGTTTGAAATTATTTTAAATTGAATATATCTTTCCATGTACCATTTCTGCAGTAAAAAAACTTCACTTTCCTTCCAACTTTTTAAATGTCATTAGCATTTCACGTTCGTGTAGTACGGATTTCTAATGTATGTATTTTTTTGTTCGTATATGCATATATATATATATGAATTCATGTATAATTTACCAGTAGTTTCGCCTCCTTCTTAGTCATTTCTCCTCTGCTAGACTTGTACCCAACAATTCCACTATTCAGCATAAAACAAAATAAATTATTAATTTTCACATACGTAGAAACTTTTATATATAGCTAGAAATATAAAAAAAGTATGAAAACAAAAAATTTATATTCATACATAGCCAAATAAATGATCTAAAAATTTATCACTTTTAAGAACAGTAATCAAGCCACGAATATTAGAAGATTGGAGAGGGCAAACTCAAATTTTGAGAATTATTCAATTCATAATGGTATCATTTTAGCTGAAAGATCAAATTTAAAAGTCTTTCATGCAATTTAGAACAATATGTAAAGGGGTAACAAAGCTTTAAAACAATTTGACCAATTTTAACAAGCTCATTTTCGTTGAAAGACCATATTTCAGTATAATTTCTGAAGGGTTCAAAGTTGTCAAAAAAATGCAGTGGCCGATTCAAAAACTCTTATAGTGCCAAGTAATATACTAGACTAAATATTCGGAAATAACAGCAGAACCTGAGGAGTATAATGTCATCGAGAGTACTTTCATCATCGCTGCTGTCATCATCACTATCACGTTTTTCACTTCTATTCTCTATGACATCGCCGTCATTTTCACAGTCTATTTCACTATCATTTTCACTTTCCTCTATCAGATCCCAGCCGAAAATGCTGTTTTTCTGATATATATGCTGCTTTCGAACTAGTTCAATAGCTTCCTTTGTAGAGGCTATACTTCTGAAGAATTTGGATTGCTCGAGTTGAATCAAGTACGACCTGAGTAATTTCGGGTTGTTGTTTTCGGCATGTTTTAGCTGAATCTTGCAACTCTGTGTACATGAATATTTATTAAAGAATATATGTCGATTACTGCACAGAGGTATACTATAATAATGCATCTATGTACAGAGAAATATAAAAAAATGATTATAGATTTCAATAAAACTAGCATGCCTATGCACACATATACGATTATCTTGAAAAAAGTAACGTACTGTAGCTTCTTGCAAAATATTCAGGAGTATCAGTTTCTGTCTATTTTGAAGCGTAATATGACCAGATTTCTCGAGCGAATAGCAACCATTGATGATATCGGTTTGAACCCTTATCTGAATAAAAAAAAATATATATATATATATATATATTAATTCATTAATATGAAAGTAGAGAACAATAAAGAAGAGAGAGGGAAAGATTAATTGTGCGCCATAGAAAACACAACTTCCAGGTAAGATTGCTTTAGAACAATTTCTATAGCAGTACTTCAAAAAAAGGCTGCTCAGCAATGTACATGTAGTCGACTAGTCAATATCAGTATAGACTATGATATTGACACAAAATAAGTTAATAACACCATCTTTGACTGTCAAAAATTTAAAATAATGCATACATACAATCCTTTGACACTTATATATATATATGTATATATTAGGAGTTGCCTCCAAATAAAGTTTTCACTGGATAGCACTCCAGTACTATTTCAGTTCATGTATTACAAGTGCTACTAGTACTAGTTTTTCAATTAGGTGAGTTAAAAAAATTTCCTATTTCGCCCTATTGATTATTGGTGCCACGGACTTCAATCGGATAAATGCAATAGATCAGAAATTATTCTTTTGTGCTAGAAAATTGTTTTTTGCTAAATTTCAATCCTTTCTATTGGTTGATACTTGCGGCACGTAACGTTCTAAGTATTTATTTAAATTAGTTATTATTTCACTTTTACGTTGTTTCTACACTACCCACGTACTTTGTGTTAAAGGATGAATAGTATTACTGGCAAAAATCTTAGCGTTGTCCATATCAATATAAAACTGAAAATCTCACAAAGATTGAATAATACTACCATGTTTTGAGGAAGAAAGGCCCTGCTGAAATTTACACCAACTAGTACATTAATGTACATGTGGGCACGCACTCCTAATAACCATGCTAGTTTTACTAACACTTAATGCTAGCTGATAGTAAGCCAAAGTTAGATTCAGTATGTAATGCAGAACACGAATAAGGAATATAACAGATAATGTCTAAAGGCAGCTTAAATTGAACTATTCAGGATAAGTATACATACCGCCTTCTTGCCTCCTAGTGATAAATATTTAGCAACAATTCCTTTAAGCAATTGTTGAAGCAGCTCAGCATCCTATAAAGAAAAATTCACAAATATTGTTCACATTCGATAGAATTTCAATAAAAACGATGAATATCCGAACATGCATATCTTTTATATTGTACTATACGAACATTTGATATTTGAAAAATGTTCCATTGCAATCAAAACAAAAAATAAACATGTCCATTTACAAATTTTAGCAATTTATCAATCTATTTGTATATATAGTATAAAAAATCATTAATATAAATCAGAAACATGAATTCATTGTGACCAATAAATAACCAAATTTTGCCAGATGTATTTTTCACTTATAATATTTACATTCTGCGCTATTAAATTGGTCATAATTTACTTATCCATAGAACATGGTAAACATTGGATTTATTAAGCATTGCCTACAATGAACATGAAAATACATCAAGTCTTATTTTATGATACAAATTATAAAAAAATTGTCTTATTAAAGCCACCAAAGTTGTACTAATATAATATTAATGATACAGCTTCTCTTCGAAGCTGTAATTTTATTGTAGTCGCACAGCTTCTATCAGTATACGGAGCCAAATATATCAACATATATCACAGTAAATAACCCTTCTATGAACCAAGTTTAGTTTATTTGAAAATCCTTAAACAGTAAATTCATAAAATAATGACCAAATTTTATTCATAATTTTAAGCAAATATGACCTACCTCTTCTTCAAGACCTATTTTGAAAGCCTCCATGAGTACAATGTGTCTCTCCTCAATCATTTTACGCAAATATATATCTTCTTTTTCTGAAATGAGATCAAAGGTAACCAGTCTCTCGACAAATTTGACCAGTCCTTCCACTGTTTTTTCCTCTTGTTCGTATGATTCTGCTGTTTCCTTAAAATCATAAATATTTGCACTACTAATCAATGGATTATGCTCCAATGCATCGTTAAACACCACATTTTCAATGTTCAAATTGCCATCGATGTTGCTCCATGAAAGATTTTTGTATGATTCAGTAAAACTTTTTTCCGGATTGTACTTGAAAGGAGGAAAAAGCATATCTATTCTTTCGCGCTGATCTCTTGCCTCTCTAAGGAAGGTATCCTAAAAAAATTTAAATTTATGCTACAAATGTATAAAATAAATACATAATTATATATGCATACATTCATAATGTACTTGGAAGTGAAGGGTTGTTCAAGTACTTCAAATACTTTTATCAGCGTAAAGTATCCTATACATGAAATATTTTTAAATTTAATACCACAAAAATAGCTAGTTGACTGGAATCAAATTTAAAATATTATTATTCATAAATCGAAAATAGCCAACTGACATTGCATAACAGGAATAAGTATCGAATATAAAGCTTCGAAATCGAAATATTAAGTTCAATTCTACCTTGATATGTTTCGAGGGTATTTTTTCGGACTTCCCTGTCCATGAAATTTCTTGCTCAGCAGTAATCACATAAAAGGCACCCGGCATCAATTTATCAGGAGAGCCACAAACTAGACTTAGTGGCACAACTACATGATTTTCTTGGTGTTTCAAGCCAATAACATACTCGTTTTTAAGACCGAAGGCAGCCTGAGATGCAGAATTATAAGTCATGGGAACAAAAATTGAATATCATGAATATGAATTAATTGAATTTTTACTTATAACAAACTGATGAAAAGTCATAGTGTGCCCAAGTTCAATTTCAGATTTTTATTTGAACAAACTAATCTGCAGTTCCAGGAAAATTTTTTACATCCAAAGTTTAAAATATTGCCAGTCTTTTACAATTGCTGTAGAGCTTATAATATTTCCATCGATTTGTACAGAGCAAAGGTGTAAAGTGCATGTCTTAACCTATGATGACAGAATTATGTCGATGATAGTGGTTCGTAGCCAATTTTAGACTGAAATAGTATGCTTGAAGTTGGTATAAGAGGGCAAGGCAATTGCGACCAAGTTGTAATCAATCGAAGCTTGTCCAAACAAAAATTATACAGTTATGTAACAATGGATTAACTAGGGATGGCATCCTCAAAATGATGTAATAAATACATGTTCAAATTCATCGAGTGTAATCGTAAGACTAAATATTAGTAGAATTGCTGCATTTTCATTGCACTAGTGCTAAAAGAGACAGGTGATATATACGTATGTATCAATGAAAACTAAATACAGTTGAAAAATCCCAGAAAAATTAGTGATCAGGTTTCTCCAAATAAAGGGCAAGCTACAGACTGATATTTCACTGGAGATTGCAAGAACATATATGCTACGATTCGCAGAATGTCATTTTAGCCTGAGTAATAGTCCAATGAACTACATTTATTTATATGTTTACGTGCCGCTTGTGCTCCATTATTTCGTTTTCGCGCAATTTCGAGGCTAGTTATGCATGATGCTAAGAGTTGAACTTTCTGAATTTTTAAAATTCAATATTGGCAATTCAAGATGACTGCCGTGTTTCACAGGGTAATCAAATAAAAAATATTATATATTCATGGATTGATCATAGATGTGAACAATTTGATTATTCCGTGAAACAGAACTTATTCCACAATTGCCATTGCGCAAAAATGTTTGAAAAATATATACCAACCAATTGATCATGCGACAGCTTTCACCTTAATCAATCTGCTCACTTCAAGAGGACTAATTCCTTCATAGACCGCAACATTGTGACTTGTTGAGTCATGCTGAACAAGTATTAATGTTGTTTCCATAATAGAGAGTGAACTTCACTAACTTTTAGCAACGAAGATGAATGCTTGTGGAATTTCTGAGTTGAATGAGCATGTCAATGATTAATCATGTTTTGAAGCATTTCATAGAATAGGTCACTAAAATAACTTCTTGCAAATCCAGCGTCACAAAAAATTTTCAAAAAATTTACTCAAAATTGGGGGTTGCCGAACTATTACTGTGTGCAAAACAAATGAGCCACTCTCAGCCGCTTGGATGGACCAGTAAGACACAGGTGTGGAATCTTAGCAATATACATGGAAATATGGATGAGATGACATCCCTCTTGCATGCTTTTCCCACACTGTTCTCCTTCAGTAGGCACATGCAAAACTACACTGATATGTTCACATGAAATGGTGGTCGAACACTGTGCTGTGCCTCGTGCAGAAAGATAAAGTGGATGCTCAGGGCTGCATTCACATTGCAATTCCACACAGCATAAAAACATTCAGTGTTGAGGTACCAGTGCACCATGTGGATCATTTTGCTATCATTCTCCCCATACATTAGCTTCATCTTGATGTGACAGCAGCTGCACAGCTGCAAAGAGTAGTCCTTATTCACGTCGTACAGCTCCTCGCCCCACCACCACAGTGCTTTCTGCACCCCCTTTACCAGTCCCAGACAGTACCTGCAAGATAAAGTAGAGAACATAACCACTCCAAACTCCATCACCACTGGTCGCTCATTCGTCTCCACTGCTCCATCGCGCACAATGCAATTGCATATGCTCTCCATCACCTTCTGTTTCAGACCATACCACGTGAACTGCATTGAGTAAACCCGCCAGCTGCTGTCATGCAGCAGCAGAGAATCTAGCATAGTAAAGTGGTGGATAATGTGGACATACAGAGCTTGAACTGAAGAGGTCTTGGTCGTGGACAATCCCATCTTTGCCTCGAGCCCTGCCTTCCCCAGCCACGTCCTGCATTTGCGCAAGGTAGTGGCACTGCCAATCTTCTCTCAGTACTCTCCATCGCTATAGCAGGCAAATGCGGGTACACTGCTCTCCCCAAAGGTTGTGCAAATCACCAGATTGAGATGCCCTAGGTCAACTGCTACCACACACTTGTGTTAGGAATTAACTTCCTAAAGTACTAATTCCGCTTGTAGCTGCGGTATAAGATTTGGGAAGATTTGTACAATTATACAATTTGAGAAGATTTGTACATTTCTAAGATTCAAGGAGAGTCACACATTTGGAATATTTAGGCTGCATGTATTTTTATTGTTGTGCTGATAGAATGTTCTCACTTCTATCAATGCAATTAGTAAATGTAATGTTTTTGAACTAGTTCTTGTTTATTTTCTCATGCATTTTCATAATTGCATTTCTAATAGCTTGCTGCACATGAAAGGCTTGCACTGCATGAGGAGCACTTCCTGCCTCTCTACACATGTTCAGCTCCTGCATACACTCACACCATACCCGTTGCCTTGCATCATGTACTCAAAATTCAACTGCTTGTTTAGTCCTTCTGCCTTGCTCAGCTTGTAATTCATCTCCCAATGTGTGTGCCTCTGGGTGGGAAAGAGAGTGAGAGGAGGTGGCTTGGTACCACCCCCATGCTTAGCCATGCACACAAGCAGGCTGTGCAGTGTGCCTGTATTCACCATCATGTACTTGGCATTGAAGCTGTAGAGGGGCAGGATGCTGAAGGTCTTTACCTCCCTGGCTTCCATGAACTGCTACAGATCTTGGAGCAAGCCAAGGTATGCCCACCACAGCTTCTGTAGGCAGGCAGTGGCCTTCATGCCAGTCACATAGAGGAGCAGATCTGCATAGCATGTGGCAGCAACTGCAATGTATGCACGCACCACATGTCAAGTGGCATTGGTAGGTTGTGCAAAAAAAGTAGTCAAAATCTCATTTTTCTCCAATGCATTGCTCTCACGGGTCATGCACTTCATGTAGTGCGCACACACCTTGTTGCAGTCAGGCGTGCTGAAATGCTGGCTAAGTCCATTGAAGAAGATATTACATACCTTTGCCACTCTCCGTGAGATGTTGAGGACCACGTAACTTTTGTACACTGTCATGTAATCCTTTGCCAGGGTAGTTCAGCATCTGGGCCGCAATAAAGGCATTGTCAGGATCTAATATGTTTTCGCCGTGTATTGTTTATTTGTCTACGATTCTTTCAGGGATTTGTGATTATATCTGTTTAATTCGGTTTGCATGTGCAAGCTTAAGTTGAAAATGTTGACAAGATTCACTCTTGTCAACACATGAATTAAGATTAATGGAAAAGTATTGAACGTGTAGTATTTCAATGTTATATTGTTCTGGTTTAACGATTTACACTTGATACGATTTGTTAGTCTTGACAGGCATCAAAGCACTCCATACCTTCCAATCAGAGTATCTTGTATGCCCAGAAAGTTGTGCCAAACTCAGCAGTGGTATCTGCCCTCCTAGCCCCTATCACAGTGGTGAAGGCATGGTAGAAGAATGTCTGGTCTATCTTTGGGAGAGTCCCGCTGGTGTGGAGAGTGTGCAGCATATGCAGATTGAGGAAACAACTGGCCTCCACCATGATGCATGTGACCCTTGCTGTGCACAAGTCAATCTTATGTCACAGAGCTGTGTTGGTGCAGAGCATAGAGAACTTCATCTTGACTGTCTTCTGGTCAATAGTGAATCTGCGCCGTATCCTGTCTACCACATCCTGTCCACCACATCATCTCCCTTTCTTTTCTTGACTTCCTGTATGTCAGGAATTAACTTGTATTATCAGTTAACTCCTTTTCTACTTATAGCTGCAGATATTCCTATTTGTAATATTAAAAATGTCTAATATTCTCAGAAGTGTCTAGTTATATTCTCAAAGTGTCTAGTAGCATAATATTTTTCAATTAAATAATGTTGTGCTAGAGATATGTAGTCACTTTTTGCAACACAGATCAAGATATTAATGCTTGTTTGAACTATCACTCTCTTTGTGTTGTTTGCTTGTCTTGCCATATATCACAAAACTGTAGTAACGATGGGTCCATACCTGACTCAGGGGAGGTGCAGCTAGGACAGCAACTGGCTGCAGAGGGTCTTCACAGAGGCAGAAATTATTGCTCATGGAGTTAGCATCTTCACAGTGAAGAGAACATGACCTGCAAGATGTTCCGGAAAAAGGAAGGGGACGGGTGAAGTTAGCGGTAGATTGAAGTGCATTAGTGATGAGATGGTGCGTAGTGCGCTTGAATACCTGACACATTATTCTACAACCATGCTATGTGTTCTAACATCTGAAGTGTGCCATGGGGCTGTGAATAAATTGACTGTGGGACAAATGCTGGCCACACAAAGCTTCTCATTAAAAAAACCTTTAAAAGTGTTTTTAAAACTGACAGTCCAAATGTTCTGGAAAGACAACAGGAGTTCAAGTTTGTACAGGATGTCACTCTGGGTTGAGGCCAGTTTTGTGTCAGCGGATGAGATTAGCTTTCATGATAATAATCTGTGGAGCTGTGCATGGTGCAAGAGAGGCAAGCAGAGTTGCACAAAGGTCCCCGGCGCTTGTGGTCTTCAATACAGTGTCATCTATCCGCTGACCGTAGACAGTCTGTTTAATTTCTGTATGGTGTGCAGATCTGCAAAGAGTGCAGATGTTCTGGTGTTCTTTTAGAAGTTGCATGCTGCCAGCATCATGTGCATAGTGTGTGACAATGTAACAATTTATTAAGCAATGATTGTGACGGGAAGAAGTGACATCCTGGAGCTTCTATTCCTCCCTCCCTAGGGCTCAGATCTTGCTCCAGTGGAGTTTTTCTTTTGTGCATTCTGCTCAAAATTCCGCAGGTCATGCATTTCAAATTGTGAAGGACCGCTTTGCTAAGAATTGTAGGTGGCATGTGAGAAGATAACAGGTAGTTGGGCAGAGACCTTCAAGCGCTGTTGGTCACAGAGAGGTGGTTCATTTGTTTTGTGCGCCAAACTAAATTTGTGGATAACTAACTAAATTTAATAATTGAAATTGTCCGAAAAGGGACATTAATAGCTCCACATTGTTCTTAGAAAATGAGACAGTACCAGAATTGTAAAAACTTTCCACAAACAGTACAGCAGAAGTTTAAACCGAAATTGGTAGCATTCTTTAGCTATAATATATGAGTGAAGCAGATATAAAACTGTGCTATCTTCTTTTAATTTTTGATAATTCTCCAAATTTGCAGCATTTAGATGAACTTGATTCTGCTAAATAAACTTGACAATCAGCAGATATTGCAATAAGCAAGATTAGGTGACTTTATATGCCCTCAGCAACGTTTATTTTTTGACTTAAACACAAATCATGTGTCTAGATTTAAAGTTGCTGCTATGCCATGATATACAACCACTTGAGGTAATGTAATGCAATTTATAAACTAAAAAGTTGGATGAATCATATGGCAGTAAATGCAAAAATGCTTATAATGGCCAAAAACTTTGCATAATGCCATCTGCTCCCTCCAGCAGGAGTCACTGTACTATGCATGTCCAATACGTTTTCATTGTGAAGAAATGAAGATGGAAGCAAACAATAGATGTTGAACGCATATATCATTGTCGATTTCGATCATTGCATTCAATATTTGTTCTAAATAACCTGATAATTTGAATAGTTATGATATTTCAAGGTAAACGTACTATTTTGTGCATTCTGTATAAATATTAGTCTTTTTCCCGAAATTGTTACAATGAATTGTTTTATCTTACCAAGATTAAAATTTTGAATTTCTTAATGCTGCCGTTTTCTTATCACTACTATTTTGAATGGGTACTATTGGCATGAATAATTTCGAGCTTGGTATCTTATATTCAACTTCATTTGTTTGCATGCGGGCAATGTAGTAAACTGAGAAAAATTACTTGTAAATTATTCGGACCTATTCATTTGAACTTTCGAATTACAAATATCATGTTGCATCATATTTCTACATCAAGTTACTGTATATGGAATATTACTCTATAGCATTTTTTCTTGTGTTTATTTATCTCCCAATAGAACTGAAACAACTATTTTAGGATTTGTATAAATCCTAAAATAGGGTTCAGAGCAAAGTTAAATCTTACATATACCAATAAATATGGTCAGAATCAAGTTGTGACTTCAAGTGCACTATCCACAACAAGACCAGAGCTTTATTGAAAAGTTTTGTCGCAAAGCCACAAAATTTTAATGCACTCGATCTTGAATTAAATCAGCAGCGTTGTATACATAACTTCGACAGTACTTATGCATTTCAGCTACTGCAAGAGGCAACTGATCCTTTGCATGCGCAACACGATCATCCCCAGCCGGATGAGTACTGACGTATCGACTCATCAGTTTAACCAAACCGCTCTCCCCCTTACTTAAAGCTCTTAATCTGCAATGAAATTCAAATTATTTAACATCTTATGCTAGCCAAGTATACATCCCAAATGAAAGAATTGCATAACAATTCAAATTGTTCTTATAGAAAAAATATTGAACAAATAAAGCTTTTCATCGCATACATTCAAAGAATTTATAATAATACAAGTGAAAAATATACATTCTGATAACCAATTAAAACATTTTTTCTTCGAATATAGCACCTGTATGCTATGTTTGAATTGCCTCGTTCGATATAATAGTTTTCCATAAAAATTGGGAAAGTAAATTTCGAATTCAATCTTAGCTGAAAACGAAATTCATTTATAACGCTCAGGCGTTATGAAAAATAGTCAAATTTTGCAATATTGGCTGTAGTACCACATGTTAACAAAACATAAATAAGTGATATTAAACCAAAGTGCACGATTCAAACACAACCTCTACTAGGGGATCTATTCGAATGTAACTCTGCGGAGGTTATATTCCGGGAAAGTAAGAAGGCCTCTGTCCTTTTTCTGTAATTATAATTTATAATGAGTGCATGTAAATTTGTGAATGAATGATACTAAAATTCATGTATTCATATATGGATTTGTCCACACGTTATTCGTCTCATTCTTTTTTCATCTTAATACATCTGCAGAGCTGATCAACAATTTATACCCATTATTTACAATTAAAAAAGTATGCTGGTCCAATTTAGAGCTGTATTTTGCGACGCTCATTCCAGAAGTGCGTACCTTTTAAGCATATTCAGAGATTCTTGTGGATGGTACACACAGCTTCTAGCCATTAATCTCATGCCTACATCATCGGCTTCAAGCTCGAGTCGCCTTGAGTTGGGCAACACTGTAACATAAAGAATCAATGACCACAAACATTTAGAATACTGAAATATTATACATTATCCTACCAAAAAATATTATTTATTATCATATATGACCTTTCAGAATAGCTAAAACTTCTCACATTTAGATTTCAATTTTCCAAAATTTTCATTTTCTCATGAATATGGTACAGACAAAGAAATTTTGGCTTTCATACTAGTGAAAACGTTGAAATTTTTCTCATTCTACCATTTGTTCTAGAACTTCTGGATAAAAAAATGATATATAGATGTAAATTGAAATTTCTTGCCTATGCCTAAATTTGTCACTGTAGCTGTTATATCCCTCACAAAGGGGTCGAATCCTAATAGAAGCTCAACAAACAGCAGTAACTGTGAAAATAGACCAAATGCGTGCTTCTCGGAGTAATGTCTAGCTAGCGCATGACCCGCTTCGTGTGCCAACTTGCATGAAAAACATTCATTTCAAGCCAAAATTATAGCTGAAATAACGCATTTACATAAATAGCAACTAAAATTTCAAAAATATACTCTATGAAGAATTCGTACAAGGCAGATATTCTTAAAACCATGTAGATATATATGAGCACTGGAGGATAATAATCTCAAAAAACAGTTATACCACTAATTTTTATTTAGACTATTTCATATGCATAAATTCATATGAAAAGCAAAATAAATATATAGCATGGGATTTTATGACCTAGGCTGAATGCATGCGGAAAATGTAAAAAATTCGACTGAAATAGCTGAACTGTTCAGTACCCATTGAACAGTTATGCAATTATTGAACTCTTGAGTACAAGTCAAGATACAAGCAAAAAAGATAAATAAGGAAGATGAGAAAATAGAAAATGTAATGCATAAATCCAATTTCATTTAAACAAATGCCCAAGTGCGTATCTTTTATTATTAAAATTTTTCCTTTGAAATGTATAATCTCTTATGAAAATTGATGTGATATGCACCCTCATCCCAAATAAAGAAATTGATGCTGCATAAAGAAATTATTTTAGAACCTACCACTGCAGCTAAATCAGCTTCCGTCGGAGCAATTTTAAAAAGCCCGCTGAAAACGAACACCTAAGCATGATAAAAAACATGTATAATAAATTTGAAAGAAAAAGCATTAAAGACAGATTTCAGTAAAAAGTATGAGTAAATAGCACCATAATTAAACCGTTCAGAGCATCCAGAGCCAAACCGAGACTAGAAATGTCTACCGACTAAGTGATAATTTATATACATGTATATTGACTCTTTGAAGCCAAGATTTACTCTAAAGAATAATCATATATTGAAAAAACTCCTGTTATAACAAATTTCTTTTATTTTGTATCTATCACGTTAATTCGGTGGTTCTGGCGATCATCATATCCTGAAGTGTTCGCTGCGTAAATATTTGTATACTTTCATCCTGATTGTAAATAGCCCGGCTCATTTTTTAACAAGAGCAACGATTGATACTCTTGGCAGACAAATAAATGTGCAAATCGCAAAAATTGCCGAAATATATTTTAGTATAATATACGCTCAGCATACCTTTCCTCCTGGTAAAACAAAGGCATTGATTGTGTCTGGGTCTCTTACAACAAAATACTCCCAATCCCACAACTCTGCTCCTGGCACTTCATCCCCAACGCCTCTGAGTACAGTTGCACCAACTCTGTTAAAGTACCAATGAAACTACTGTAAGAAAGAAATAGCTTTTTGGTATAAAATCAAATTCATAGCTGTCAATTTAGATTATATCAAATGCTGCAAGTACAATAAAAATATATTAGTAAAGTAGTCAATGAATTTTAAGGTTCACATCAGCATGACATCGTTCGCTGAACATTTAACGATAAGTATTGTTAGATAAATTTAAGTAGAACAAGCAACCTTTGGCAGCTAGTAAAAATTACTGGTGGTCGATGGGTTGATTGCCAGATACAGCTCGATGATTCTGGGAAGACTGAGGAATAGAAGTTTGGGACAGTGAATACAAGTTAAAGCTCTATACATCCAACATTATATGATATAAAAGGAATATGAAGCTTACTTATTATGCAGGTATTGAAAATTTTATATTGCAATGAAGCATAAAACTCATATAAATCTGATTGATGCTGACAATCTAATTAGCAATTCAGAAACACAATACCTCTTTACAGTTTGCACAGCTGGATGTGTAGGCGGAAGTAGTTTCGCTCCAAATTCTTTCTTAAGTTCAGCGCAGCTCATCTATATTAACAACAGGCCAAAGAGATATTGGAAAACAAAATATCGGCAGTTTTCACGTGCAACAGCAGTATCACCTCTCCAATCGCTAATTCATCAGCTTGGCTAATGAGAATAAGTCGTTTGCGTCCAGTATAAGGAGCAGGTTCAATGTGGGACACAATATAAATAGATAGTGTAACTCCTGAAATAATTGATATAATTACAATACGGCGACGTTTCTTTGTAGCTATATCGTTAGCGGAATTTGAAGTATGCTTTTGCCAAGTGGAAGTTCGTCGAATGAACGTTCGTTCGTAATAACAATTGGAGATCTTCGTGTAGGGCAAGCGTGAATTTCTAGCTATAGGCTGCAGTGATTTTTGAGCAATACGATAACATTGACTAATTATCATTTGTTTGATTGTATCAAACAAATAATGGTAATCAGAAAAGTAATTATATACTTAAAAAGTAAAAACCACTAATAATAGACAAATCATATTCCATAATTAAAATCCCCATAGTTTCATTGGCTCAGAATAAAATAATTCTACATTTTTATGCATTATCGGAACTTAGAGACTCTAAATACCAACTTAAAAACTCTATGGCAAGCGAGGATCTTGAAGGAAGGCAAGCTGTGGCCTTGGAAAGAATTCGATTGTATTTGGAAGCACTTGAAAAAATCAAGTATGAGATTGAGTCGCGAAATATTTATGCATATTTCATTTAGTTTGTTTAATTATATCGGGTTCTCGCGATTATAACAAGCAAGAGTGCTGAAGCTGTGTGCGCCAACCCTAAAAATGGAGGAGATGAGTCCGAGAAAGATAACTTATATGCTGAACTAGGTGAGGTAATAGAGAGGATTGATGTGGTGCAGAACGAAAGGCATCTAGTAGCACTGAGGTAAGATTCAAGACCTCCAATTGCATAAAATTATCTGTGTGATTATTTAGTTTATTGCTGATATTTTCAATAAAGTGTTTACAATGCTAGTAATTTTTTGCAATGATAGCTACCCGTACAATAAACATAATAAAATGCACAATTAGAAAAACTGTAACTATTTAAGAAGAACGTAAGTTTGAATATTTATCCATATTTGTAGATTACCTTGGCAGTTAGGAGAACGAATTAACTAACATGATAGAAATATCAAGCATAAGTGTGAAACTAATTTGATTTTTAAAATGTAAATTATGCCCTCAATTTTAAATTTAGGGTGACATGGTATTCAAATAAATTATTGCAAACTTGTTTTCCCTACAGTGAATAGTTTAATGTATGTCTAGTTTCATCGTGGAGTTTTCATTGAAAATGGCCCATTGAGCCTCTAAGGTACTTAAAATATCGTAGGACTCAGACAAATTTCGATTCTACTTGACTGCTGAAAATTTTGATATTTTAATAGTTGAACCATGTAAAATTTTACAGACAAAAACTTTGAAAATATCCGATTTCCCTAATTTAAAAAATACTTTCCAGTAGTATCCTTTCCGAATGACAAGTTTTTTAATTTTTGTCTAAATTATTGGCAAATTAAATCGGTGAATTCAGTTTTGAAACATATTTAATTGAAGCCATAATTTATTTATAGGCGGGCAGAAGTATTGAATTGTCAGATTGAGGTGGAGCATAGGATTAATGCACTGCATGCAGATAATTTCTTAATCAATGAAGAGGTATTACATCATCCCTCTTTTTATTGTTCAACAGTTTTTATTTGCCGTTTTATCTTATGACCATCTGTGTGATTGATGCTGATATTCATTCCTATAATAATTTTCAAGTTGCATGTCTCCCATCAAATACATAAGTCCACAAGCACTTAAAATATAATATAATGGTATTTTGCACGTAGTAATGCGTGATAATGACACATATGACCAAAAATAAAATCATTCTTTAATTCATCATACAGTGAAACCTCTAAAGTTGGACACCTGGTATCTCTGAGCACCTTAATAGGCTGGATTGTTGATAATAGGATGACTTTACTTTTGATTTGCATTATCAATTGTATATCTAAATACCTTATTACATTGGACTTTTGACCCCTTGACGCAGTTTCCGACTTAGGAAGTTTCACTGTACTGGTTTAAATTATTAGCATCAATAGTTATGCTGGAAATGAGGAAATTTTTTTGAAATATTACCTTAACTTGGATTTTATCAAATCTCAGTATTTCTCCTATTTTTTCATTTTGTAAATTCATTTAATGTATGAATTTGTATACTTGATAAATGTGTAAAAGTTAGCTACTGTCTATTTCAAATCTTCCTGAAATTATTCTGAAATTCGAGTTTTCTACAAAAATGAAGTCATTGCGAGCTGAAAAGTCATCAAAGTGCCTTTTCGAAAAACCTTTCACATTAGTGACCTATTCTATTGATCTTGATCCCTTCAAGTTATAAGTTACATATTTAGGTGAATTCTTGTCGAACTCGAAGCTCTACTGCAGAGTCAAGACTTATATTGCTGTGTAATACGCATGTAGCTAATGATGCATTTCATATATGGTATACTGGTGCCCTTGTTACAATAAATAATTTTCGAGTAGGCAGACTTCCTGCTGTTCAGGTTAGTCTTAGATTCATAAAAGATGAACTTTTTGCTGCGGAAAAATTATTGCGACAAAATTTTGTGTTTACATGTGATGTGAAATATGCGGCATGTAGTTTTTCAACTCGATTTATTATAGTTCTCTAATTTTTATGTAGTGAGCAAGTATCAATTCGAGATAAAATAAAGTTCATACAGGTCAAACTTTCAACATAGACTATTTACTTTTTCTTATGTGCATATGTATCTATGTATATACGATCGTACGTGAAAGCGTGTGCACTTTACTTTTTTTTTTCATAATATGAAATTTAAAGAAATGATGTTTTTTCTTTTTCCTTCATATCTTTCGCTACACTGCCTATAATTGGTTTTACGAATGTTAAAATAAATGGGTTTTACCTATTATAATAGTTGGAGTTCAGCCATATGATAAATCATTTTTTTCTACTATTTGTTAAGAATGTTGAAGATAAAAATCTAAGATACTGTTGTTTACTTATTATAATGTAATATTATGGTATACCTTATAATCGGAACTTGCATATTTTCATTTTAGTTTTGATTGTTCTAGAAGTTTTTCAAAAATTCATAAGTTGCCAAAACCATCCATAAAATCTCACCAGAACTTTGAATAAGTAGTCAAATCACTCTGTCAAAATATTGTTATAAGAATAGTTATAATTGCCTAATTTGCACAAATACATGAATATATATATATATATATATTTATTAGATTGAAGATAGTTGCTCGAATCCAGGCTGAATTCAAATGTAATTTTTTTAAATTTTTTTGATATAATGTAGATTAACTTTTGTATGCACGTCTATGTGTCTGGTGTCAAATTATATGGTTTTATTCACTATTACAAAGGTAGGCTGGCCAGAAATCAATGCGGGACTAGGACAGGCAGCTATTGCATTGAATATAGTCAGATCAGCCATGAATCTCCCATCTTCAAGGTTTTTCATACTTTATTTGCCTTCTTTTTATATATCATATTTCGCTTGCTCTAAATCAAAAAATATATTCGAAAAGTTAGCTGAAAGTTTTTTCAGTAACTTTCTGCCAAAATTTGGCAACAAATTTTGCAATCTTACTTATAGCAGGTAAATTGTTCCACTCAGTATGATTGATCAGCTATAAATGGAATAAATTCATATATATATATATATATATATATGTTAAAGATAATTGTCATCTTCAAAATAATTGTGATACTAGAGCTGGGTGATTTCAATGAAGTTATCAAATCTGATTATAAACTTTGCAGCTTCAGCAAAAAATTAACATGCGAAAGACTTTTAAATTTATATAAAGCAGAAACAATGGTGGCAACAGACCTATTACAGTATGTTGCAGTAATAACTCGATTGTGGTACATGTTTGCGCATATTTTTTTGTATAAACTATTTGGTTTAAATCTTCGTTACTTACTCAGACAGTTTACAAAAATTATATATTTTGAAAACTGCGTATGAAATAAAACTTGAACTTTCCGTGCGTGGTAGTGCTATGCGCTGTTAGTCTAACGGTGCAATTCATTTCTCTTTTAGATATGCTGTAGTTCCGCTTGGCAGTACAAGTAAAGTAATTCAAGTAGATGATGGAAAGACTGCTTACAACCTGTTTTCGGATGAGAGATTCATGCTTTTTCCCAAGAGGAATTTCAACATGGCCCTAAAAATTTTCTTAAGTTGCATTTTTGAAGCAGGCAATCAAATTTTAACATACTGAAATATTATTATTATTCTATATTTCATACAGAGTAAACGTAAGGATAAGGAATTTCTAGAAACCATCAAATGAATTCAGTTCATCTTGAATTTGAAATTCAGCTTGGGCGTAATGTGTCTTTTTGGTTTATTTGAAAACTAGTTAAAAGCGAACTTGTTATATCCGAAGTTTACTCTATAGCAGCAAATGTAGTGAGTGCTTTATTTGATTGTCCGATGAGAAGAAGAAATCGAAGAATAAGTTGAATTCTACATGTTGGAGTAAATGGTTCTGCAAATAAACTCATTTTTCATTCCTTTATATATGTGGCAAAACTGATGCGGAATAGTTTAATTTATATTAATGCATAATTATTTTTTATTCAATGTTACGGTCTATAATGTGGTGCTACAAAATTATGAGATATCTGTCGAAAAGTCGCATGAAAAGGCGCTCGACTCGTACACAAAGTTTTGAGAATTTGACTCTGTTTTTAATAGATTTATTTTTATGTACTCGTTTCGAATAGCTTCAAAAGTCACTGAAAAATGTAATAAAGTATCTCTTATTTTTGTAGGTTTTTTGAAATTTTTAAGCTTGTCTTTATATGTAGGCATTCATGCATCAAAGAGTGACCCAACCCTCCAGTTGCCATACAAAATCGATGAAAATGATGCCACAGTTGGTGGAATTCCAGTAAGTATGGGCAATAATCTTGAGGCTTGGACTAGGGCAATGAAGTACATGCTCACTAATCTCAAATGGCTATTAGCTTGGGTTGCAAAGTATGAGGTTGGTATTGATGCTCGCGACACTAATTCTGCATGACAAAAACCCATTCATTACATGCTATGTACAATTTTTTATCATAGACAATACATGATTTACAGTACATTCATTAATAATGATAATATATAATTATATAGTAAACCTTTTATTAAATAAACCTGTTGGGATGACCAAATTGATTAGATGAATCCGAAAATTGTTATGTCGAAAATAATGAAGCTCAACTTTCACAGCAAGACTCTTTCGTTTATTTGCAATAAGTGATATTTGCCACAAGAAAATCTGTTATAACTGAAACTTAATATCAATGTAATATATTGCAGACACATATATACTGAAATGTATTTTTATTGCTCTACTAGATATCGTGTAGTTATTTTTATATTACGTCAATGATTTATAGAGAAGCAGACTAGTATGTATAAATCTATATAGAATTCCAGCTATTATTGAAATTTGTAATAGCAAAATTTGTTTTCGAGTATTTCTCAAGTTGTACCAGTATTAGCAAGTCCATGTTCTCTTTCATCTAGCGTATGAATCTTTCTCTCTCTTATTCAATCATCATCTACATTCAAGGAACTAATACCCTATGGCTATTGCGCACTATTTTCTTATTCTTGTAAATCACGATAAATTATAAATACAAATGATTTTCATACTGTCTCATGTATATTATGTATAAGAAGAAATTTGAGAATTTTTTCATTGAGACTAATGGGCTGATAGAAGGGAAATAGAGCATTGTGAATCTTCATCCAACAACTGTATGCCAAAACAAATGAATAGATCATCTAGCTAACCGAAACGGATAATGTGACACTAAGAATAATGCGATGCAAAACTGGCATTCAAATGCTATATAAAATACGTATTCTGTTGAAAAATCCTTGTAGTCCGTGAGTAAGCCAGTTCAATTTGCACACAAAGCAAACAACAGGAAATATTGGACTATCGAAAACTATATTCAGCTATCGCAAAGTGATCAGAACATCAAGAAACAAAACTCAACCATAAGACATGTAATGAACTCTGTTTCATCATCTAAAGCTGCAATTACGAATCGAAGACCTGTTGTGCGGAACTGTCACATTGTCAAGAAAAAAGTTTATAAATCACCAATTACATTAAACATCATATATTTTAATGCTGTAGATAGGACTTCTTCAATTTGAAGAGCAGCTAGAAATGCGAAAAAAATGCATCATTCATAATTTTTACTAATTTATTTTTAATGAAAACGTTATGAATGCATTTGCAAATAAGTGTTAGGAATTAACTCCCTTAGGGATTAATTCTATTTTTATAGCTGCAGTCAGTGTTCATTTATGATGTTCCAAGTAAATTGGCTGCACAGATTCCAGTAGGGTTACATATTCAGTTGTGCTGATAGAGTTGGTTCACTTCTATTGACACAATTAGTACATGATAAATGAAATACAATTAAGCACAAGAAACTATGACAGAAATGTATTTATGTTTCTAACATGATGCCATATCAAAATATAAAAAGCAATATCAAAAAGCATAAAAAAGAAAGCTAAATTCACCTAAAAAACCAGCATTACTCTATACTTTGGTAGATTTACTGTTATGTATTCAGGAATTACTATCATATTTGTAATGCAAAATATATTTAAGCGTATGAGTTTTAAAAGATTCTTCTATGAAAATTATTGTTTAATGTTGAGCATTTTGTTTTATTTGTTCATTTGTTGACATTAGAGACTTGAAGGAAACTGTTACCATTAACTCTCATTGAGGTCAATATTCAAAAATTTTATTATTGCAATGTTAAAAAATGATGAAAATAACTGCATTATAAAGTATCAGTATTCTGGAAAATAACAAAATCTAAGCCTTAAATTCAACGGCTCTCATATACATTAGGTATCAATTTAGGTTTGTGGTTAATATCATTAGTTTCAGCAGTGCAGATCAAAAGTTGCTTTTTTGGAGCAAAAATTTTTACTGATGAAAGAGTTTCTGCTGCTGTTGTACTAGCAAGAATCATGAGGTTTGCAATGGTCACATATTTATGTTGCTGTATAATAAATTAATTGCAAAGAAAAAAACACTATCTTTTATGGGTTAAATTGTTGTTAATGACAATTGCATTAATGATTTCATCTAATTGATCATTTCGAATTCAATTTATTTCCGTGCCCCATTGATGATGCAACGATAAAATATATGCCTTCTTTTCAAGAGGCAAAGACCCACCAGTCAAAATGCATCATGCAAAAAACGTCATTTTCAGGGGATGTATTTCCTATTTATTCACTTGTTTTCTCAAATTTTGGGTGCATTTGGCAGATATTTTTGTGGTAGTTATCATGTTTTATTTGTTCTAAATTTAATGTTTTTATGTTATGATTCACATAAATACCATTCAACAAGAGCCCATCTATTTTACCAAAGCATACAAGAGCTGCTACACAAAGTGTCACACAAATGAAATGATGATATGAAGGATCTTTAAACCAATCAAACATGGCGGCGACCTTTCAAGTTCTACTTATTCACCGAATAGCAGAAACTAACATTTCTTCAAATTCAAACTTAAAAATTATCACAACCTGCTCATACAGCAATACATTGTTTGATTAACGATAACGCGAAAAAATTCAATGATTTTTTTAGTGCAATATTTGACCATTGACAGTACCAAAAAGTCGTCGATGCACAAAACTTTCGTCCGTTTGCTGATTAATTAAATTCTCAGATTAGTGAAGTTTTTATATTTTAGTATCACTTCATGACCAAAAGCGCTTGAGAGGCAAAGAACTTCACGTCATTATCCACATCAACATTAGCCAGTTCAGATAAACATGGTTGAACCTGTTTTAAAAAAAAGAAAATTGAAAAATTATTATTGGTTGGAAGTTGGGTATTTTCGAATAGGCCCCGAAAAGGGTACCATTAAAATTGATATAAACTTCAGATTTAACAAATCTATTCAGACTACCGAATTGATTTGTTATATAGTTGATATGATATAAATCGATGGTTTACTACAAGATATATTATAATATTTGATAGCTGCATTTTAAAATGAAATATACTCAAACTAGAGTTCTAAAAACTCAAAAAGACACTACGTGAAGGCGTAATTTACAAGAAATTGCTTACTATGCTAAAAAATGCGTAGCAATGTAAAAAACATTTCTAATACTAAAAAACATGTCAATCATAGCCTATATATTTACATAGATAATTGAGTACTGCCATAAAATAATGACCATTAATGCAAGAAAATATTTTCGTCACCTGTGACTTTAAAGTGATGTCATCAATGAATGGAATCACTTCTTGAAGAGCGCGCACAGCAGTAAATCGAACATTTGGTATAGAATCTCGAGTACTTGACAGCATCAACTCCACAACCTTCACATAAGAAAATGTATCACAGACAAATAAATATATTAAATTTAAAGTAAAAAAAACAGATATATACGAAATAAGTAAGGACACCTCAGCAAAACGACACACTCATTTTTTATATAGCGATGAAGTACTAAATAATCGGCCAAACTCGATTCAAAAAGTGAAGCCTGCAATATACTGGGGGGTGCGTGTTATAAAGATATGGAATAAAATTGCTTAATATTATCTGTTATTCCGGAAGAAGCTTAAGGTACTCCTGGAAGATAACATTTTCTGATGACATTGAACCGTTGAACACTTTTTACCTAAAGGCAAATGTAAATAACATAATTTCGATGGTAGAGCAGCAAAACTACATGAAGGTCAGCATAAAATGAATAGCTACACGTTAGTTTAAAGCTAAAAAAAATGAAAACACCTCAAAGTAGCCTTGAAGGCAAGAAACTTTATGAAAAACTGATTATTAAATATGATATATTACAATATTGAAATAAGCCTTTTACACACTCTGGATTAAAGCTATCCAGTAATGGTAGTATCAATGTAACAGGATGGTGCTACTGCAACATTACTGTTACTGGATGGGTATAACCTCAATGTTACTGCTACTACTAATGTTAATGGACATGTACCAAAGATTCTTCCTTTTGGGGTAAAAATTACCTTCTCTATTGGATTATTTGGAAGGATATCAAAACTGATAGCAACGCATGTACATTCTTCTTAGTTGAATTTTAGCAAGATATTGCTATTACTGGGCACATTACTAGATGGGTATAATCTTGTCGTTACTGTTGTTGGAGATGCTGTTAGATTGATGTAATCTTGACTTCACTGTTACAGGCAATTTAATCTACATCTAGTAACGTCCCATTGCATTAATCAAGGGTGTGAACAAATATAACCAAATAAATAAGACCGTCAACATGAATTTAAAAAAATTAAACACAACTGACCATTCTGATATGCGTACTCATTGAATTTATGTGCACGCAATTCAAATTAACTGTCAAATGCTGCAGTACTAAAAATCAAAAAAATTTTACTGGCATACATTCGCATTTTATCGCTGAAAGAATAAGAATCAAGCATGCCGCTATTCAGATCTCAAGACTACTTTATGCTATTGAAAATGCAAGTTTTTATTTTCACCACCATAGATCGGGTAAATAATGTATACGCTATATCGCACCCCCAAAAATGCATGCTTTCGTGGTGTATTACTAGAAGAGAGAAAAAGAAAATCAATGATAATACCTCATTGGCTAAAGTCGGTGATGCTGGACTTCCTTCGCCTAAAAGTGTCTTCAATGCTCCCAAGATAGTAATGCGATGAAGATAAAAAGTAGCCGTACCATAAAGAGCTTTTAATCGAGGTAGCAGTTTCTCACAAATCCATTCACTACCGCACACCTATATCCAGCATTACACCAGTACATACGTCTATGCAGTAAACTCCAATGTAATGAATACCTTTAAAAGGTATTTTCACTTATAGAGAATTCACGAAAATGTACTTGTAATGTCATGTTCAGCTTCAAACATCCGGATATTACGAATACATTCGGCGGTCCCGACATTTTTGTATGTAAATTTTTTTTATAGAAACATTTGAAATTGGGTAAATATTTTACATTGAATTCACAAATTCATAACATTCCAGAATAACAAGCAATAATCTGAAGTTTGCCACCTAAGAATGTACATGCACGCACCTTACATAACTGCATGAGTCCATCGCTGGCACCCATACGTACATCACTTACACTGTCTTGATATGCCTAAAATGCACAAACAATAACTAAGTAATGTAAAAAATCATGGCAAAACCCGAAATAAAGATAAATGGGAGTTGTAATGACACATGCTGGAAAAAATATATCAATAGTGCCCGCAACTCAATAGAAGTCAAAATACTTGTACCATTTTAAAAACAATCAAGAAACGAATTAAATCAAAATTGTATACTTCTGAAGCAAAAGTTATATAAGGAAAATGCCACATTTTAGACGATGAATATATCTTGTTCGCAAAATGGTCATTCCCAAAGTTGAATCTGTAGGTGAAGGAAAAACTCTTTTCGTTTCAGTTAGTTCGAATATTTGTCAAAATATTTTAAACTAATTCTAAAAAAATTCATTTACTTCAAGTTTTTTTCTACCATTTGTGAGAAATTTGCATATCATTGTACAATATATAATTCATAAATGAAAAGAAGCAATCTTTTCTGATGAATACTGCTCAGCACACTGATAACTCTGTATAGTGCAAATATAGTAATATAATAAAAATTAATGTCTACGCACACCTGCAGGTACAGATCAAGCAGGTGTTCTTCAAAATAATCTGCACCCAGCCTTTCAGCTAACATGGGTATGGAAAGTACTACTGCCCTACGAACACGCCAGATATTATCGTGACCAAGTTCAAGCACAAGAGGCAACAGCTTGAAGAAAAAATTTAAAAAAGAAATAAATTTTTTAAGTTAAGTAACTATCGGAAAAAATTATGCATACAGATAAGATATTCTGATAAATTTATTTCTCGTTATGTCTAGCATTAAAAATATATTGAGGGTCTAGAAGATAGTACAAAATTGAGTATACTAGCCATTACTGCATACGAAATTATCGAATGTACTTCTACCATATTATTCAAGTTGAAATGGAACTTTAAAGTATCCAGTATCTAAGAACCATATTTTTCTTTCTCCACGGATTGCTCATCTCTACGCTCCCCTCATCAGGGCTTTATGTCAGATTTTAGTAGGATAAATTCCAAGAAAAAAATTAAAATAAAAAGTGTTTTACCCATTTTAAGTAGAATTATATAGATATACATATATATATATATTTATTGTAGAATGAAGAATTACCCCCCTCCTCCCCGATAAGACCCCGATTTAAACTGAGACAATATATGTATATATGAGTTTCTATTTTTTTAGCTATTTTTTCCTTTAATATAACAATTATGTGCAAGGTCCAAATCCCTACATTATTCATGTCATATGTGACATCTTTCTAATTTAATCGATATAGGTCATTTTTATACCTTTTAATGCAAGTTAAAGGGTAAAAACAGTTTAGTTTATTTCAGTTCAGATTCCATTTTTTTCTAAAATACAAGGAATTTTGCTTACTTTGTCAGCGATGGCGGGCATCATATCAGCTAGCGCCTCTAATTTTGTCAAAATATGTAGCCGCACCTATTGAAGTATGAATAAATAAATAAATACGATAAATAAATACGATAAATAAATACGATTGTTAACAACATATGCAAATACTCAGTATAGAGTTTTTCAATTCGATATGAAAATAAAAACTCAAGTTCAAAGCTAAAAAACAAACTTTGCATTATAAAAAGATAAAAAAATTTAACCAATTTTCTAAGAAGAGATTCTAAGCAACTTTTCCTTAAAAATAACTTTATTCACATTTTGAAAAACAGAATTACGTAAACCTACATTAATGATTAACCCGATGAACGAGATTCAATAAATTTGAAATTATCGTTAGGTCAGAGAGCGTACATCAGAAAAAATAATCAATCTTTACTCATGCATCGACAATACTGCTTAAGCAATAGATAACCAAAAAATCTTGAGATGAAATTTTTTCATGTGGTCAATATCACCGAGAAATCACCCACAGCTTTTAATATCTAGAGTATACTTTAAATGTAACAAATCAGCTGGGACCTCCAAATTAATTTGTTCAGTCCAATACCTAGCTTAGTATTATATAACTTTTCATATTTATTTGTTAAACATGAAAATATGTTAGAATTGAATGTGCTACATCCAAAGTCTAATGTCTGTTTACATACGCCTCTTCGTGTAAATTATTGAGCAACATACCTCCGAACTATCATCTCTAAGGAAGCGTTGCAGCATGGGCAATATTGTTCTTATAGTGTGGTCTTGTCCTATGTGATGTGCTAAGGCCATACATGCATCGCTAAGTGACGTACGTACAGGCAAACTTACATCTTGGGATAGAGCGCTAATCGACGGCATTATCTGAAACACAAACATATATAAACGCATTAAATCGGTTATAAGTACTTATTGTGAATGTAAAGATACTGGAGTACCTTTATAGCCACAATATCTAAAAAAACAACATTAAAAGAACAGCTAATGATTATAAATAAAAACTGTAAAAGCCAAAGAATATTGACTGCACATTGAATATTTGTAAAGTGATAGTAACACCCGTCTCATGCAATGGGGGTGGTGGGACTCTCGGCTAGAAATCATAGGTATAAAAAAATCATTGCAAATTTCAATTGAATCAATAATAGAGGCAAATATGTGACCTATGATTGAAGGATAACTTGAACCGAGTTATTACGAGTTGAGAGCCTGCACAGTGTTTAAATTATTTTGCATGGTATAATTGGCCAACAAAAATTGAAAATTTATTTGATTGGTTAAAATCGATAAGAAACACGTTATAGGCCATCATATGAAGTATCATCGGTATACAATAAAAATACATAACTCGGTTTGTACGGATACAGTACAGGGTGCATTGACACTTTCATCAAGAGATAGCTGCAGATCAAAAAATTTCATTTCATCTGAATAATGAAAAGTCAAAATCAGCAATTCATCGCATCAATAGAACATCTAAGATATTCTATTTTGATTAGTAGATGTGAGCATTTTAGTGAAAGTAATTGGGCAAAGTATGTAGTTTCTTGAAAGTGCAAACCTGAATAACGAAAGCATCAGCTCCAAGCAGTAACACATAAACTTCTGCACCTTTGAGAGCCTGAGATCGAACTTCTGTCTCTATGTCTTGTAGCAGAGCATTGAGAGGAGCTACTAATTCTCTAAATATTACAATATAACCAAATATTTTGTTAATATGAATCCATAATTATTATGAAAGATCTAGTGTGAGAGGTATAACAAGCAATTAATATCAACCAAACTCTACAGTAAAGTAAAGCTCACAATTTTAGGGGTGCCGATAACGTGACAACATGGAATTATTTTACACCAAATATGTGGCAAAGTAAACTTCATGCATTTGAGAAAGTAAACTAGATATTCCTAAGACATTCAACCTGTAACGAATATTTTGCATCTAAAAGTAGAATGAGGATTGCTGTGCAGCAAATTCAATTTTTACGATACCATGCATAAATGACTGTAGGTAGAAGCTACCAGGAGGCCTGAAAAACAATTAGCTGACATGCTACTCTTACCAAAACTATAGACATGCATTTCCCCCAAATATTTGAGTGAGTATATAGACTATATTGGAAATGTTCCCTTAATTATTTTATTATAGTGCCAATACAATTGATTGGGCAAATTTTAAAGGCAATAAAATATCAATGTACCTGGCAAAGACAGCACTTCCTAAAGCCTTGGCCAGAGTTGGAAAACACTACACAACGATAAACAAAATGATTCAATTACATATCCATATTGATCACCCTAAATATTGCTGTAGAGCTTCCAAATGTAGAAGCTATGTACAAAAGAATATATATAAATATATATATATATATATGGCAAGCTCATATATTTAGCAATGAATATATGCTTCACTTTTTATTACTACTCTAAACTATACCATCAAGAATAAATAGCATACAGCAATTAGTAAACTTCAGACATATCGAACGAGGTATTATCAATTTCAATTATAGCAGATAAGCCTTATATTCATACTATTCAACATAAGAAATTCATTCGGTGGTCCCAAATAATTCATTGCATCCAAAGTGTAGAGTAAACACCGGATAAAACAAATTTTCTGATGCATTTCACTTATATCGAATAAACGAAGAAATTAGAACATGAAAAATCTAACTTTAGATTTTCGGATATTATGAATTTCAGCTTTAATGAAATAATTTAGTTGCCCGACCTATTCGTTGTATCCGAAGCTTACATTACATAAATCTTTTAAGCATATATTTTACTTCAAATAGGTACAAGGCTCTCAAGCGTAAATACTCTACAAGGAAACTATATTTAAAGATAGTATGTCTGAATTTGAAAAAAGTTTAGCTTACTTTTGCAATACTATGTCTGACTCGCCAAGATCTATCTTCAGTACCTTTTTTAAATATAGGCAATAGAGATGAGCATGCTTCAATACCGCAGCTTGCATTAACCATGCATACTGCTACCTTCCCAATCTGAAGTGAATCGAAACGAGCGTATGTATGCAAATCATAAAGTGCATGTGCGTACATATGTATTTGCATGTTTACAATAAATAATTCAATGCACATGATAACATTTCATGTGGAATTGGTGAATTCATATCATGTAAATAGATACTATGGTAAATGTTAAGGAAAAATCACTAAAAGAGAAAGATTTAAGAGCAATAAATGTACACAAATGACAGAGGACTTGAAAAGGCAAACACATACTTTAATTTAGTTCTCAGCTGCCTATATTTTATGGGCACTCCGGTGTACAGCCAATACCTTCATATGGAGTTTTGGTAATTGCCACTAGAGCAGATAAATTTGGCTAAAAATTATATTTTAGAGTTTAAAGATTAAAAATTACACAAAATATGAACAAGAGTAGGTGATACCTCTTCAGCTGCTATTTGCCGTACGGAGTCTTGTTCATCAGAAGCTAGGCCAGACAAAATTACGACTATTTCGGATGATAACGCATCCATTTCTAAGGCAGATGCAAACTCTCCAATATTAGAAGCAGCAGCACGGCGAACCTAAACAGTATGCTTCATAATATTAATAAAATAATATGTTTTACTAGCTGCTAGCTGCCATGATATCACCTAATGTGAATGAGAATAGAAAGCAACTATTCAATCATTACATTGTATTTAATACCTATATGGATGCTAAAAGATATTTCAATTAATCTTAGTCCAGGAATAAGTCGAATATGTTGGGATCACTACTCAGCCAGTACATCCGAAATTCATTATACCCGAAAATCTGAGACAGCACTTGGAACAATAAGACTTTTTTATTAATTCAACAAAAGTTAAAATTAATTTCAAAATAATCATTATATTTGGATTATTTATATGACATTAAAACCAAAAAGGAAAGGTGAACATGAAAAAAATTGATGCGACACATCTTACTCTGTGAGAACCAAAGTCTATGCACCCATGTTTAAATTGGTGAAAAGAAAGGTCTTGATAGCAATAAAGGCATAAATGGTTAAAGTTGGTTCGAACAGGCAAACGTGCATTTTGATGTCTTTTCAACAGATAGAGTTCATTTTTGTTACAAAACTAAATTTTTGAATAATTTCTGAAAAGTTAAATAATACTGAAACAAACGAAGCGGTTAATGCTATACTTTCACTTATAAATTAACAAACATACATGTATATATACGTATGCATTGTAAAATATCGATTTACCATTGGTGTTTCATCTCTTGAAAGCTGTTCGAACAAAACACGTAGTCCTTGACGGGATTCTGGAGATTCGGCATTTGCCTTATATGATGCCGCAAATAAACCACATGCGCTTACTCGGGCAGTAAACCAGTCTCCATCGGATAACCGTTTCACCTAAAATTCGAAAATTTTAATAGGGATTTCATCTAACGTAAACTTTTACATTAACTGAACAAGTTAAATCATTTTATATATGTATACAGCAAAGCTAAATAGCCACAATTTTCTAACTTTATTCACCATCGAAATAAACTTTAACAAACTGTTAGTTTATTTCATGGAAATTTAAATTACATTTTCACATTGAAGCCTTTTCAGTATGTACAAGAAATGAGTTTAAAAGACTTTAGTATTTGCATTACTGTGAGAGAGGCATAAACTTGCATCATTATTGCAAAAACTAATATTCGATAATTCTAAAAAATGTCGACACTACTGGTTGACAAGAAAAGGTATCAATCGGTTCATATATTTTGTTCAAGTTTTGAAACTCTTAAGCGATACAGATATACTAACCATTTCAAATGATGCTGAAGCACAGTGTCCTTCAGAAATAGAAAGGACTTGGCATGTAGAGGAAATGGCCATTTCTCTGACAACTGTTTCGTCGACACCTGCTAGATTTTCAAGGCTACGAGAAAATAAGGGAAAATTTCAAAATGAGCAACAAATGAAAAAATTTGAGAGAATATATATCATTCAACATCCCCAATTTGATAAAAATTATCATAACCTATGAGCCTAATAGCTCTCTCCAAAGCTTGTGCAATCTCATTTCCAATTCTTGTAATTTCCATTTTGAAGAAAAATGAAAGATTAAGTTAAAAAATATTTGATCATTAACTAATGAATATTGGTTATTTCATATTGTTTGATGAATGATTGATTTTATTATAAAAATATCCAACTTAAATTACAATAAACTTTTTTTGAGAATTACATTGTGCTGAAGAGTAAAAACTATGAGACTTCCATGGCACTATGAATATTTGAAAATTTGCGTTGCATAATTCAAATTTGCCTATAATTGATTAAATTTCCTAATAGATGCGCGATTACAAAGTAATGTCAACAGCTAAAGTTAAAAACTTACATCGGTAATAATAAGCCTGCATGTGCACTACCACCAATAAGTGGTACAAAATGTGCTAGTTGAGCAGCTACTGCAAGTAATATTTCGTCGTCATCGTCAACTATTGATGCTAAGTAAGGAATAAGCTCATCTCTCGTCACATCAGGTCCGACTGCTTCCGCCACTAGAACCGCGCGTTTAATTGCCCGAAGTCTGATCTCCTGGTCCGAGCTCTCAAAATCTCCCTGCAACAGCTGCAAAGGCGATCCAATGTCCCCCGGTGGGGAGGCTAAGCATCGAAATATACAACAATTGTCAATATTCGGCTTTTGTGAAAATTTGATCGATATTACAAAATAACAATTACAGCATAAAATCACTTACCCATAGTCAAGCAGTGATTTTATATTAGAAGCTCTTTATGCTTTGATTGCAGTCGAATGAACGGGTAATCTATGAGATGTGGATGAGTTGAAAACCTCCAGCCTGTTACTTGGATATTTCCATACCTTTTGACGACTCAAATGAACTATTTAATGCATGAAAAACGGATTTACGACTCAAAACGTACTTTGAGCAAAATATGCGCGTTTTATATGAATTGTCGGTTTTTGCTATATTTTTGATATTGGTGACCGTTCGGAATAATCCTTGGCTAAAATTTAAAAAACTTTTCTACGCGTGAGATCAAAATAATACAGTTCCTCAGATTGAATTTTTGTAGGACTGTTACCAAAATGCCTACGGAATATATCACTTTGATGAGCCTAACCAAACACTAGCACAGAATATGAACAGTATATAATTATAAATCAATTTTATATTCAATATATTTCATACATTCTATATGAAAGTTTGGTGAGGCTACCAAATGATGTGCCTATCCTAGACTAGAAATACGCCCTACAGTACAACAAAAAAGAATAATAATTCACCTAGTATATTTTTATAGCATAGGTTATTTAATTACAAAACTGACACATTTTTTATGACAATTTGTTACATAACGTTTTGAACAGAAATTTGCTAAGGAACACTCTGTTGATAACAGAGCATGCAATCTTTCAAAAAGGTGAGTTTCCTTCACTGCCTAGGGAAGCAGTTTTTCCGACATTTCTTTGTGGCCACTTTGGTTTTACCTAGAGGGTAAGGCACAATTAAGATGGGTCAATTATAGGGGTCCTCTGTATTTTGGTTGGGGGTTCCATATTTTGATGGGAAGGGTTCTGCATTCTCAATATCCTCAACATCAAAAGTCTCTTGATGATATATTTTATTTAGGCATGAGAGGGAAACTGGCAGCCTTGTCACCAAATGAGAAAGCTGAAAAAACAAAAATTAGTTTCTTCTCATAAACTACTGTTAGTCTCAGTGAATAACTCAACAGATTCAATTTCAAGTCTAATCGCTGACAAAATTAACAAGTACAGAACAGGACAGAATAGAACAAAGCAGTACAGAAGGAAATAGACAAGAAACTGAAAGTATGTAGCTGATTAACAAGGCTAGAGTAAAAGACCACTAAGGCTACTTGCATGATCAAAAGTAAATCTTCAAAGTACCATAAGTTATAGTTCGTTCAATGATGACTCGCCATAAATTGTTGTTGATGTTCAACGATGACTTGCCACTTTTGAAAAAATCATATTTAACCCATATTAGTCTTTATTTGATGCAGCAATTCTAACAACTGCATCTTAATACTCTTTTGTAGCCTTCTTGCACATATTGACAATCAGTATTTTCAACAGGATTTTAGAGCCTATAAGATATTTTGATATCAATGCACATGTGTATTTTTGGTCCTCTATACAAAAGAATTTTACCAATATTTACCCAAAAACCAGGGAAAGAAATCCTTTCTAGTTCAGCATTAAATAATTTTTTCTCTTAACACTAAAGAGCATGAAGAGATTCTAGGGCATCTGAACCTATTTTGTTGACAATGACAAAATAGCATTAAAAATGTGCACTAACAATTTGTTTATTAGCATGATGTTAATAGCCTAAAGTTGAAGGGGGCTTCATGCATATTATTTACTGTCAGGATCTAATGTTGCTGTGCAATTTGTTATGGAACCGTGATTACTTAATTGTAAAATGTTATGATTTGTGTACAATTCTTTGAAAGAATTGTGCTCATAATATCTTTCGTGATGTGTTGCAAGATTCATTCTTGGCAACACATGAAGTAGGTTCTAATATACTAAATTAAGCATGTATCTCTCTTGTGTTTTTGGTTTACCTTGCATTTCTGATTATATACGTGAGATTTGGAAATTGGATCCTTACATTTACTGATATTTACTTACATCTTAAAGTCCTCTCCATTGAACAAACCCTGCTGAAAGTCATCCATGAATTTGCTTGTTTTGCTGTCTTTCAACTTAGTAGTAAGCTTCCTAGTATTCCCAGATATAAAGGACTTTTATCAGATTATGGATTTCAATCTTCCCATCCTTATACAGGAAGTAGTAAAAGTTAAGGAGCAGCATGATAACTATGGGGTACCGTGTTGGCTCAGCACATACCCTGGACTTGTCAGGATAGATACTGCTCTGGTACCCAGATTGTACCCAATTTACATGTTACCCTGATTACTCTAATTACTACACTTTACTAAACTAATTTGTAACGGCATTTTTATTTCAAAATATATTTTTGTAATTGCAAAAAAATTTTCAACAGCCCTTCAGGGTATCCTCATGTGGCCTACATGAAATATTTTTGCAATTAACTATCCATTTACTCTTCTAATCCATTGCTATATGTGCGGTTCTGCTAGTTTGCCTGGTACAGCATTTCTGGATTTAGCTGTCTGTTGTAACACTTTTCTTGCACTAATATATTTGTTTTCACATTATATTTTTGTTTCCCATTTGTTTTATTTTCTTACATTATTATTGCATGGTGCTTTCGTAGTATCATGCTTTTTGTAGACAATCTTTATGCCTACATTATTTTTACAAGACTCTGCAGCTAAGAGTCTATGTCTAATATCTTGAAAGACACCCCTTCTGGAGCCACAATTTTCCACTTAACCCATTATGTAATGACATTTTGACAACTTTCTACCTTGAATATATAACAAATTGCATGCATAAACTATTTGCTATAGCTTTTCTTCATTCAATCTTAGATACTTAAATCTAGTTTTAGGAATTTGTTGACTAACAAACTGTTAAGCCTCTATCTTCTTTCTGTGAGGCACTTTCATGATGATGGGACATATGTTTGCACTTTCATGTGCTGCTTGAACATGGATAACAAAAAATCCTTGAGCAGAAGAAATAGTAATAAGCCATACTGTCGCCTCATTCTCCATGCTCTCCTCTGTGTAGGAATCATCTGTCAGGATTTCAACAGTTGCTGTTCCATTTGTAGTTCAAGATTATTATCTGTTATTGTTCTTCATATTATAACTCAAGTTTAATTTCCCCTGAATAATTTATACACTGGATTTTATTCAGCATTCCAGGATTGCTCATGAGGAAATAAATTTGCACATTCATCCTGAGAACTTTAGTTTGCACTCTCAACTTGGCTAGATTATGATTCTCTATTCTTAGCCAAGTCTAAGTGTGTAATTTCTATTTTTCGTCACTTTTGCTCTTTTCTTCCATTAACAGAAGATATTCATCTCTATAACATTGTGCTATCTGGCTCATTGGGATCAAGTACTCCATGTTCTTAATCAATGAACTTGTTTTTAGTACCTATTTCTGTTTCTTTGGTTTGTTTTTGTATTGTCTTTAATTGCTTTTGCTATGATCCCAGTATTACAATATCTTTTCACCTTTCTTTAAATACAATTTCAACATCATAATCATATAGGTTGGCAAGTTTGTACAAAATTTTTTTTCCTCAAGAAAATGAAAGAACTTGTATTTGCTGCATAGATTAAATTCCTATTTACTGTCCTCTGGCCCACAGTTTCATGGCATCAGAGCAGCCACAGGTAAATATTTTTAATGCCTAACATTTGTGCTGCAACTGTCAATTACAACATTGTAACTGTTAAACTACTGTGTAAAATGAATTTTTATATAAGAGACCAAAGCTTTAATATGACATTAACTTTGCAAGTTACTCTACTTCAGGTCTCACTGGCATCCTTAACTATTGAACAATGTCATGAATTTATGCCAATGATATGAATGTGTTGCAAATAAGACTCAAACTAAGTACAAAAAGTATATTTACGCAAACATAAATTGTGTTGCTGGAAGTGAACATACTTCACAGCAACGTACAAATCCTAAATTTAGCCTGTCACCAAAATCCAGCAATGACTTGCCATAAACTTAGAATTCCAACATGCAGAACATTGACTCACCATAAAACAGAATTCCACAGCTATAACATGAACTTAACTGTTAACGAGTTAATTCCTTACAGCTAAGCTACAATATATATATATATATATAGTTTAGTATCAATTAGAAGTGTACTGTAGGCATATAAATGCAACCTGCACTTAAAATGTAACATTGAGAAATGCTAATAAAATTAGAGGCATTAGATAGTGAGTGCAATAAACTAAAGTAAATTGGTGTACACAACAATAGCAATCAATACCAACTTTTTCTAGATGACTGGCCTGTACTCTTTTAGATTTTTCCAAAGAAATGAGAAATATATGGTTAAATTTGCAGTATATTTTTATGCCAAAATTATCATACCAACAAGTGTACAAAAAATTGGCACTGATTATTAATTAACAATAAGACTAAACAAATTATAAAAAGAGTAATTGTTTGATAACTGGAAAGTCATTTAAAAATCAAATTCAGAACAATCAAGGTAAGTTTTATTAGACTTAGCAAATAATTCAATTGATTCAATGTCAGGATCTAGTTATAGGCAAGACAGGATTAAGGCAAGACAGGATTAAGAAAAGATAGGATTAAGGAAAAACAGAATTAAGACAAGACAGGGCCAAAATAAGAGAGGACAGAAACTATGTAGTACATTTACAAGACTAAATTGCAAGACTACTAAAGCTACTAGCATGATCAGAAGTGAATTTTCTCATCAATATATTTCATAGTTCAAACTAGATGCTGACTTGCCACATTTTAAATAATCACATTTAACTGATTTTAGCCTTTATTGGATGCAGCAATCCTAGCAAGTTTCCAATACAAGCCAAGGTCAGTTCCTAAAATAAATCAAAGTTGTTAGTACTTAAAGCATGTTGAGATAAAAAATTTTTTTATCAGATGTATCTAAATGTTTACTTCATAGAATTCTATTCTGTTGATGTAGCTTTTGAAAAAAACTATTGTACCTAGAAGTGGTGAATGAATAAAGACAAAATTGACATAATTTAAAGAGTTATAAAACTTAAGGTTGTTGATCATCATTAATTAGAATTTCAAAAAAATTTGTAATGCTCTATTATGTATGTACTGTGCACAAATTTTAAGTCAACTTAATGTGAGGTCTGAATCAAATGTTAGTATTATTGATGCATATATAACACTATGGTATTCTAATAAAATATGAGATTTTGTGCAGTTTTAATAGACTGCGTGACACGTTACAGGAGTTCCATTATCTTTTTTATTGATATAATTGTCAATATTTATGTTGTTTACTGTTCACTTCCCATCAATGATTTGTGACCTGTTATCTGTTTACTATCCATATAATGCACATCCAAAGCTCATTCTACAATTCAACACTTCATTCTACACAATTTATATGCCAATATCTCCAAATAAATTGCAATTACACAGTTTGGATCATTATTTGCTGATGTACAAATATTCTTCTTATTTACTGGAAACTTCAACTTTTATAAGTCAAAGAAGCTTGATTACCAATGCAAACTTTATTTATGTTTTAATATTCTCTCTTCACTATTGCACTTTTTGTTATCTCTGTGAAATGTGCTCTCTGGCATATTAGTGTCATAAGTCTCTTTTCATTTGTTTCTTGTAATATATTTATACTTCATTTTCTTACCTTTTTTCTTTGTTTACTTGTGCTACATGTAGTAGTACACTGTATTCTTTAAATTTTCTCTTCATTATTTTAACATAGGTCCAAAACAAACTTAAATTTTGGATCTAGTTTAGAAACTTATTGTCAGGATCTAATCTGTTTTGCCGTGATCTGTTATGGAACTCTAACTCTATGGACTTAATTTGTCATATATGTATTCTTGTATGTACTCTTAAAGAGTATTTTCATTAGTGTGTTTTCATAAGTATGTTCTCATAAGTGTGTTTTCATATGCATGTGCTCTTAAGTAGCATTGTGTTGACAAGATTCATTCTTGGCAACACATGAGTAAGGGTTGATATATTATTGGCTATGTGTGTTTTTCTTTGTGTTTTTGGTTGTGCTTATTACTGGTTACATGCATAGTCTTTAATCTAGTGATTCCTAACATTTATTAAAATTATGAAATTTTTAAAGCTCATACAATGTCTCATTCACTATGAGCACTTTTCAAACTTACTTCTCAGTCCTATTTATGCACTTTTCAAATCTAGTCCAGTGTCTGATTGTTTGATGCAGTTCATAAAACAGTGATATTTTTTTTATACTTTGGAATATGAGCACTACTTACTTTCATCACTTTTTGTTCTAGTGATTAATATTAATTTAGAATATTTTGAATTAGAGACTTTTCAACTATGCAAAATTTCTTTTATTTATTGCATATAATAAAACATCATTTTAATTAACCAATGATGTATGTTTGGTATTGATTAACCAATGAGTTTTTTATACTCCAGGTTCATGATAACATTAACAACATGTTGCAAGGTTCAAATTCATATCAATTATATGCTATCTGAATATTAGTATTAATCAAAACAGTACTATACTTTTTTCCAGTGAAAGTTTTCTTTATTAATTAAGATATTGCTTTGAAACCATTGCTATTGTGTGTGGCCAGCAGAAAATATACTCTCTTGCATGTTTATTGCATACTTTCTCTTGGTAGTCATATGTTTTGTAGATAATTGAAATTACTCTTTTTATTTTTCTCATTGACTGTTCCTTTCAGTTAAATGTATACCTGCCAAATGATTTAGAAATGCAAGATAATTGCATTTATGATGATGATCTGCCAAAAAAATCTTTAGCCTGTAAACTGTATCTGCATATGAGGTGCTAAAAACCTAGGACTTATGATGTGCATTACACCAAGTGAGGGAAATACAGAACCTTGCTTGTTAATGCCAAAGTGTATCATACCCTGTGGAATATCACAAGTATTTTGTGTTATTGACAATTTCATTTCTACTACTGCAGAATATTCCAGGTAACATTTTGCAGTGCAAGAATTCAAGATAAGTTTATGTTTCTTACAGTCAAGTGCTCTGTCCATAATTTGAAATTCACTCTATATATAACAACATTTTCAAGCAACTTATATTGCATCAACTTTCAAGCATTACTGTTAGAGCTAACCTGTTAAGGGGTTGATTTTACATTATAGCTGCAAAATTCTACAGAAACTTCGGGGCAAGTTAATGTTCAATATATCAGGCTGTGGAGATGGACTAAAGTGGTAGGTCAGGATTATGATTTGTATGTTACTGTGAAGTATATTTACTTCCAGCAGTACAATTGTGTTTGCATACAATTTAATCCCTCACTGTTGCAATTTTGCATCTTGCTTGTTTTACTTGCACAATCATAACAGTTATTATGTGCAATAATCAATCCACCATGAGTTTTGATTTTTTTCTTAACTTTCTCAGACTAGAAAAATTTAACCTTTTTCAAAACCAGTAGTACAGTACTGAGTTTTCATTTTCTAAAACAAATTAAAACTGAAAATTGAATTTTTGTATCTTTCTTACAATATCTCATAGTTTGTTTATTTTTCTACTAAGTCAACTAAATTTTTTATATACTCAACTTAAATCTTTCTGATTATTAATTCTTTTCTTCATCCAAAGTTCACAGTTAGTGATGCATTGTATGGTTGTATTTGTCAAGACTTGCAAAAGAAAGGAAAAAGGATCAAAGAAACAAGATTGGAACAAGGAAGATGGATAACAGTAATAGAGAGAACAAGAGAAATAATGGAATGCAAGTGTATTAACTTATATGTAAATGTGAATGTGTTTGTGTTTCCACTAATGACAAGAAAACAGGAAGATGAAATACATAAAAGAATAATTGATGACCAGCTTGAACTTGATGACTAGTCTCATTCCCATTTGCTGATTTGTGGAGGGTCATCAAGAATAAGAACAAATTTCCATTGGCTGGTCAGTGAAGAGTCATCAGAATAATTTTCCATTGGCTAATATATGAAAGGTCATCAAAGTAAGAATAGAACAAAATCCCTAATGACTGTTTTCATGAAGAGTCACAAAAATAAGAATTGAACAATATCCCATTGGCTGCTTTTGTGAAGAGTCATCAGAATATATGAAACAGAACATAAAGTATAGAATATTCTGGAACATGCGGATCTAAGGCATTGTTGTAGTCCTAACAGTATTAAGATGCCATCTTTCCATGTTTAACTGAACTGTTGCCTTTAACTTTGGGGATTGAATACAAAAAAAGTGTATTTAGTCATTTCATCAATATTGCAGCATTTCAAATTGTACTTTAACTGCCCATTGTTCATAACCTCATATAAAATAAAAATATTGTTTTCTTTCTGGTTGATTTATATCAATTTTATATTAATGAATAGATTTTTTATGCTGTTTTGTCTCATATTATTTTGGATTGAAGTTTTTTCTGATTCTACTGCTGCAAAATATTCCATTTTTGTGGATTTCCTTGCGATATCATACATGTAAATTGATTTGGAAAAACCCATCGACCCTTCTCTATTAAATTATATTTCAAGCACTTTTCTATTTCTTCATATTGTATTCTTTCAACTTTGAAACGCTGCTAATATGTTTTAATGGAAAATATTTGAGCTAATGAAGCACACCATGGATCATTACAATATAGTAGAAGCAATACCAACACTGTAATAGATGGCCATTGTTGCAATATAACCATTGTTGAATAAATCGCGTTATTGAAATGTGTTACTTTACCATTGTTGTTATTGGAATGTTACTAGATAATTCTTCAAGGTACATAACCGTTCAGTTCCAGTATTTTCTTGTCAATTACGATGCCAATTAAATATCTCTCATAAATTTCTTCTACAGGGTCTCTCTCCAGATTTGTTAGAGTATGGATACTTGCGCACAAGAGAATCAGATACGGTTGTGTGAAAATGATGTATTTGAATCGGAGGTACTCACATTCGCTACTCCTAAACTATCTGGTTGGCTCAAGAAAAGAAGTAGTGGAGTTTTTGTTGAATGGAAGGTGTGCACATGTATTTTTCTAGCTATCTATAAATTATTTGCTCCATTACGTAACAATTTTTGGAGGCGTTTGCTACGCAGCTTACCGTAATTTATTCGAGTTTCTTCAGTGCACTGAAATATTTCTTAATTTTTTATTGGCAGGCGAGCTGGTTCAACTAATAATCCCATAATACTGAAAATATTGTTAAAATTAAAATACGCTCATAATCAATTTAAAATTTTTAAAGGCAACTTTTGTTTTTGCCTGGACCAAAATTATTAATTTTCAGTATTATTATTAAATGAACTTAAGTGAACTTGAGTAGTAGATGGTAGCCTTACTCATCAGCATGTTTTATACATATATATACTTTTAAGTGTGTAAATGTTGTTAAATTTTGTATTCAACTCTCTATAATTTCTTTTTTGAAGAGACATTGGTTTGTGTTAGCGAATGGGGTGCTGTACTATTTTTTCACTCCTCAAGATAATACGCCACGGTGCATTATCCCTTTGGAAAAAATCACTGTACATGCACTTGGCCCTACTGATCTAATTGTTACTGCAACGAAGGTGCGTATTTTAGAATCATACCATGTGACAATTTCGTAGTTATGTGGTGTTGCACTTTAGTAATAATTTTTAATCTCTTTCTATTTTCTTTTTTTTAGATTTATATATACGTTGTATAGCTAAATTTATAGCATAATCCCTGTGTTTTTCTATATAATTATTTTTTACGTGGAAAAAAGTTATTCTTTCCAATTTATTTCTATTTATTACTTTTTTACTTTGTTTCTAGTTCCAGAAGTTACTCTGTCAGTAGTGCTCCTTTCATTGTTCATACTGTATTATTTGCTTCAAGTGCATTAATTCATAGAATATCATTTTTACCTAGAAAATTTGGTTTTTTAGGGTTTAGTGAAGTCTGCAAAAGTAATTGAAAATGGCTGTATGCAACAAGGCAGTCATAAGGTGACAAATTTATCGATGTTTACATCAATTCAATTTTTAGTCTTGGACATGACAAAAAATAATCGATGCTGAGCAGTTTTTCCAATGTAAAAAAGACTGGAAACTTTTCCTTTAGTGGTGCACAAAAATGAACAACTTTTCAAGTGCATTTAGCATGTAAATATGAAATTCATTTTATTTTTACTTAAGCTATTGACATAAACTAATTAGAACTATTATTCTTAACATTTAACTTCGTACATGTAATATAATATTCAAGAGTTTTTCATTGGATAAGAATATCAGTGTTGAAAATATGTATCCCCCAGCATTTAAAAAAAATTGCCAAAAAATGAACCTTTTGAAAGACAAAATAGGCAAAAATAGCTCATTTTAGCAAAGTGCTAAAAAATTTTATTTTTGCACCTTATTAATAACTTTTTCTTCTATAACAGGAATTTATTCTTCGTGCTGACTCAGAGAGTTACAGAGACTTATGGCTGAAAGAACTGCGAAATGAAGTTATGAATCCATTCATGAAAAATACCCGTACTGGCACTCCAGGACATTTATCTTTTCAATCCCAGGTAGCTAAAGAAATTATTCTAAAACTTTACTTTTCGATAAAAACAAGTTGAAAAGACAACTAGGTAGGTTTTGGTTTGCTCATAACTTCTTTCAGTTGTAATATATGTAATATTCATAAAATCATTTGTTTCATTTGATATATTTTGATTTTTTGTATTAAATACTAAAAATTATAGCATTTTTACCTTCATTTCAAATTAAATGTATCGGCATTGACTAAATTTCATTTTTTGGCAAAAAAGTTCATTATTTACTGCACGACATATCTGATTATGATAAATAGTTCTGTTTTATTCGAGATTGTCTTTATGGGTTAACTACAATATTCAAATAGATTTCTGAATTTCATAGGATCTTCATTCTTATTTATCTCTATGTTGCACAAATAATATATTGTATCTCCAAATTTGTAATAAGTTAATTTTAGTTTGAACTGATCTATCTAGACCACCGAATAAATTTGCTATTTCCAGCATTCTTTACATCTGAAAATCCAAAGTGAAATTTGAAACAAATGCCTTTTCCGTTTATTCACTTTAAGTAAAAATTTGTCCGAAGTAAATTCATCATATGCAAAGTTTACTGTGCTTAGTTAGCTTCGAATATACCCTTGCCTCGATTTCGGGGGTGGGCGATGACTCAAAATAATCAAGATGGAGGTCCTTGGACCAGGCGGTATTGTGCTATATTCAACGGCACGATAGGTAACAATTGCTTATAACTTGGTGACGTTGTTTAGTAGAGTAATGCTTAATATCGGATATAGTGAACGAGTCGCAACCACCAAATTAATGTTCATACCCGAAAATCTCATACTGAACTTGACGCAATATGATTTTTTTTACTTTTCGATGTAAATGAAAATTCCTTTCGAGCTAATTTATTGTATCTAAGTTGCTATGTCTTGTTATTTATCCCTGCAGCTAAGCATGCACTTTAACTTAGTTTTTCCAATAAAGTGAGAACCATTTGTATAATGATGCGTACTCTCTAGGCTCATTGCATTGTATTTAAGGGTGTTCGAAATAAGCTGAGTTTATCAGCCATGTTAAGAAAGAAATAGACATTTTGAATGATAAAATACTTGAAATATAGCATTTCAGAAATGAAAAAGGTGAAATTTGTTATTCCAGCAACGTGATTAGTAAACTTATTATTTTATGTATGCATAAACCATTCTCTTTAAATTTAAAAATAAGACAAGCTAAGTGCATTTTCATGTTTGAAATATTTAGGATATTTTTCATGAATTTTTGTGATAAGTATGAATATTCGTACTATAGCATTGTGCAGTCACTAATATGTAACATATTTTGCGTCTTATGCAGAACACACAGAGAATCCACATGATGATAATGGACCAAGTGTTATATACTTTTTTGGATCAAGCGAAATGTGCGATCGAATGGTACATCAGAAAGTGTACACGTCTCACGGAGCTATAAATCTAAACGACATTACCATCGTTCATTTGCGTACATTAATATCTGGGGTGAATAAGCATAAAGCCATTATAATGTATACATATAGTAATCAAGATGGTCCTCTGGTAGCACGTAAGCAATGGGTATTTGTGCCTGAAGATAAGTACGAAGACTGGCTGAAAATCCTTATAGAATGCTGCCCAAAATGTGGTGTCCCCAGTCGTGAAGATGACCCCCTTCAGGTACAATTTTCGTGAGACTCACATAGATTTATCACATTGCTGCTACCACCTTTTCCATTTATAACTCCATAGCATTATATAAGTTTATGCAGCAATGAAGTTATCTAAAAATACATCATACTCAAGTTGTATACAAGGATGTAAATTTTTAAATCGGGCATAGCAAAATTTAAATTTAAGGACAAATCCACAATGTCATATTTGAGGGATGACGGTCAAGATTGTAATATATTTAAAGATCTTTAGTCGAAAGTGCATATCGAAATTTCTCATGTTTTTGAAGTTAATGTTATTTAACTGTAATCTGTAGGTTACACCAAAAATATATCTTAATCTTTTTCATTCGTAAATTTCTTATTTCAATGACTGCAATGTCATAATGGTAACATTATAATTCCTGATCAGTAAATTTATTTCATAAAATTTAGGTCGAAACAATGGACATGGAGGATTATTTGATGTCTTAATTCTCATTAGCGCGCGTAATGCTTTCATTTTTTAGTTATCATTTCTTTAGCTCTATGGCCTATGTGGTATACCATTTTCAGTACCTGAAGTATTTAGCAGAGTTAAACGAGAAAGCAAGTGGTTTTCATTTTTACCAGCCAATTTTGTCACATTTTGTAATTTTGAAATTTGCCTAGTAATTATCGATAGGTAATTTTTTCACGTCAAGTTAGCTATCGATGTGTAAGAACAAAACTGGTATTACAATGTAGTATTAAATTCGTTACAAACTGCAAGAATTCCATGTACAGTGCGATTAATGGACATGTCTTTTGAGACGGTATTATGACTTTAACTTTTGCATGTTAACACATACTATAGTGACGACGAGAGTTCAAATGAAATATGATCAAATAATATGGTCAAAAAAGACAACAGTAAAGAATTCATATGAAATGGAGCTTGATACTTTGAGAAATCAGTGATTTTGACTTCGAGTGACTAATTGATGAAGAAAAGCTTTGATATTTACATCATATTGAAGCATCGAGATTACTAAAAAGAGAGGCCTCTACCAGATGTCATTAAAAATGCTTTGATGTAAATTTATGCATACAAATGAATCGACAATTGCAACAAAGATTGCAGATTAATTTCTTTTGATCAAAGATTTCAAAATGTGCAGCTAAAATTTCAAAATTAGACTGGCATAAAATGTGTTGAACAAAAGGCTATTTTTTAAATCATGTACAAATTTATATTTCCAAGCTTTTCAAAATTATCCACATATATCTATATGAACATTAATATCCTCCAGATTCAAGAACCGTTAGATGCGCTAAAAGATAATTGTACAGTGCAGTATTCCATATGTCCGGAACACCAGGCATGCACCAATGCGTGCAATCTTGATATGAATTTTTCGAACCAGTGACTCCGTCACCAACGTGTAAATAACCTATTGAACTTGCCATCGGGTTGACTCCTAAAAACGGAACTTTACCAGGAAAAAGTTCTCGTTCTGGCGAACTAAGAGTTGGATGAGAAAGTTCGATTGTTGGCGTGCAATTTGACAATCCTGCTGCAAATTCAGCATCAAAATCTCCATTGCCTACAAGTACAAGTTATACGAACTTTCAAACTCTGATGTAGCGACATATTGTATAAACACAAGAGTGGAAGACTCGATTCATAGCAAACTTTGTGGTACAAACCATAAAAATTAACATTTTGATATTATAATGGCAAGTCATCACGTTGAAATTTGAACTTCAACTGGATTATTTCATCAGCTTACTATTTAGTGCAATGTTCAGCCAATACAATTTAATGCTCGAAATATTCAAGATTCATCTATGTATATATCATAGATATCGAATATCTAAACTAAAATTATAAGTAATTTTATAAAAGTGGGAAAATTTAAACAAAGCTTTTTAGGTTTATAAAACAGGATTGAAGAGCATAGCTAAAATAATATTCTTTGTGGATGAAGTATATTTAAGATTCGTAAGGCTAGTTTCTGCAGTATCATACTATTTCACAAAAAACTAAATGAAGAGAAGTATTAGCTGTTCATGCACCACTGTTTCTGAATTTTCCGCAAGTCAAATTTATCTTTATTTTCCACAAAGTAATTTAGAAAACCGCTAGTAGTGCATTGCAAGAATACATAATAAGTCTTAGGTGATAGGTTTCTATGCTTCTTTGTTTAATTTAAATCAAAATTCTTCATTCGGATAATTAAATATTTAGGTACAGCACATATCCTAATAAAAACCATATTACTGAGAGACATATTTAATAATATGGTTTGTATTTTTTGTATTGCTATGATTTTTTGTAAGATCATAGAAAAATTGAGGTTTACGTATCGCCGAATAACATGGCATTTTGTATTTGCATGTTGCCCATTTCACTAGAAAAGTTTAGTATTTCTTTTAAGCTGTGCATTTGAATGGATACATCACTACTCATTAAGAGTAATTTAATTAATTTTGAAACTAACTCATTCATAATGCAACATATCAAAAACTATGCTGCATTCAGTTCTAAAAAATCAAATAGTTACCATGTTTTTCATACGTCAAGAAACACACATTTGGGATAATTTTCCAGATTTTAAATGGAAAAATGTTACCGCCACAACTACATAGTGGGCTTAAATATATTATTTGAAACTTTGACAAGATTATGCCCCACAGTTTCCTGTAGTTATGGTAGCATTTGCTATGTACCACTCATTTTCTATCCATTTGACAATATATTAGTATACATTGCTTGTACCAATGCATCATCATCAATAATTTATATCCAGAAAAAATGAGAATTGTCAATTCAGATATATTTAGGCAAGGATCTTACCAAATGATTCGATAATAAATGACTGATTATTTTGCTTTTAAGGTAAATTTGAAATAAAAGAGTGCATAGATTATAAATGCACTTAAAAGCTTACCAGCCAAGCTCTTAAAATGCTGCGGGCTGGTTTCACGATAGATTAGGATTGGATAGTTCGTAGGAGGGATCCATTTTTTAATGACATTGTGTACGTGTGGGAGCTGATCATATTTTTGCATGTGGACGCCTATATTGGCTATGATGATATCATGGCGGGCAAGTAACGTGTTCTTCCTAATTATGTTATCTATCGGCAGCCCTTTCTCTGCACTGTTATAGCACGCAGTTAGCAATACATCGCTGAACTCTTCATGACTAAAACTAACGCATCCCCCGACGAATCCGGAGTGCGGGCCACCCTTAACGCAGTTCTTGGTATTATGACATGGCCAGTCGCTGGACCATTTAATGGTATCCTTCATTACAATCATACCCGGAGTACTGTGCAGCATGCATACAAACGAAATAAACATTTGCCTGCTTAAAGAATCACCGATATAAACTATTTTACGAGTTCCCAGTAACCGAATTACATCAACTCCATCGAACGGTTTTAAAAGACATTGGCTATCTGAAATGCCACGAGTGTACATGAAGGCAATACGTGCTTTCTCTTGTTGCCCTTGGTGTATACAGCTGTACTTAGACCATTCCCACGGGCATGATAAATTCCAATACGGAGCTTCTTTTTCGATATCAACCAAGGGACTCGATTCTGGAATGCTCGGCAACGATTGCAATGGAACATATTCTAAAGGAGATTTTGAATCGCTGTAGCATGAAGTTTTCTCTTCTCCACGTGCAATAGAGGTAGTTAATGTAAGCACAATGTGCAGAATATCGTAGAAGCGCATAGTCTTAAACTATCTAATAGGACTCCGTTTTTATGCTCTACAAATAAAGCGACGGTTTGTGATAAATATCTGTTCAACTACAATTCTAACGATCCGTGTAAGATTACTAGATCCGGGATTTCCTCGTTGCATCTGCCTGACAAAGCGAACTTGAATCTGAAATGACTATATCCGAACTTAAAAAACCATACTTTTTCTGTATCTTTTTTGTCATCATTTTGGAGCCTTTTTATGAAATGAAAGCGTTGGAAATAATGACGTTTGTGACTCATTGTGAATTCAAGTGTTGTTACCAGAGTTACAAACTTTTGTTCTCTCCTTCATACTATCATATCTTTTCTTGCACATACATTTCTTTGCTGCTTATTGTTTTCATCTGCACTTCTCCAACAGATTATAAGCACTACTAACCCACCTTCCTCAACTCTTGTAGTTGTCTCTGAATCTCCTACCACAATGACTATGCCATTGCTATTCACTAACCATTCTTTTGTGCCACATCATTTCTTTGGGAGAGAGGGGGACTGAAAGTTCTTTGCTACCTGCCTCGAGGCCTTCTCTATTAACAAAAATTTTCCATTTACTGAGTTCATAGCTGCTTGCAGTGCCTCATCAAAATGGATTATATTTGGCATGCATTTCTAGTCTCTACTTATGACATGCCTTGAAGGTAATGCAATTCCAATTGTACTATGTTACATCAGCCTACAGGATGGCTTCAGCTCTTACCAAGCCCTCAAGCAGAAATACTGTAGTAACATGCCTGCTCAAAAGTTAAATCTTTGCAGTTCTCTGGTCACTTCCACCTTGTCTCATAAGATAGACCCTGATGCCTTTGTTTTCCACATGGAAAGCTTTTGCAACCAGCAAAATACACTTGGCATACAATATCCAATATTATTCTCCTTGGCTTTATCCTCCATGGCCTCCCACTACAACATTGAATCTACAGTCATCCAGGTGTACAACATATCTACCATTATCTTTGCTTATATTTACCTCATACTTTGGAATCATGTTTCCTCTTCCCTTTCAACCTCTGGCCCAGTTGCCTTTCCTGTAGCTCAAGCAGAACAATGCATCAAATAAAAACTACATTGTACCACATACACCGGTACTGGTGTGCTAGGACTGCAATTGCTCTTTACATCCATACACTCTACATTGTTCTACATAATATGTTCTATAATGTTCTACAAATCAACTAATGGAAATTTGTGTTCTATTTCTACTTATAACATTCTACAAATCAACCAGTGAGAATGCATCTAGTTATTGAGTCAAAGTTAGTAATAAATAATTATTTAATGTTTCATATTTGTGTTTGTGTTCATAAGTGAAAACATACAAATTAGTAAACTTGCTACACTTCATTTCTCTTGTTCTCTTGTACTATTACTGCTGGTCTATCTCTGTTGTTTCATCAGCTTTCCTTGATTTATCCTTTCTTACTCCTTTAACTTCTTTCCTTTCCTTGCAAGTCATAACATAGTACCTCCAGGACATGGCACTTATATCACCATACCAATGCTCATTCCAATTTAGATTGTCAAGCCCAACAGCGGGTCTACTCAGCACACCATGCACTGCAACTACTTTCCTTTCTAGTTATCTGCCCCCTTCTCTCAGGATCCTGAAATTTCTGATAACAACCAGTTCCCATTGCTTGGACTTGCTGCAATTGCATATACATCAGATATAGCTCTCCATCCCCACTTTGATATGTTATTGATACATCATTTATCCTTAACACTGGAGCATCCAGTTATATGCTTGATCCTGCATCCTTCCCACTTCCACTTGACCATTATCTTCAAGACCCTCAGCTATACTGCTGAAATTACTGTGGGGGGCAGTACTATTTTTTCAGTTAAAATTACTACACTTACCCTCCATATTTAGGATGTATCTGGAAATTCTTTTAAGCTCCTACTTACTAACACACTTTTAGTATCTTCATTTGGGCACAACCTCCCTAACTATAGCTAACTGAAACTTCACAATGCCTTGCTCATCCTTTGTACTGGATTGCACATACTCCACATTGCTGGCACTGAAGTCACAATTCATAGAACTGCAAAAAACATGTACCTTCTGCAAGCCCAGCTCAATGTGTTACCTCTTGCTCTTTTTTTTGGTATATATCTCCAGTGAAATTTGACATTGCTAACTTGAACACCTTAACTCTGCACACCTTGCATTTCTTTGCAGTATCTCTGCCACTGGTATTACATATGCATTATGTAATTCTCTTTCAGGATTGTAATTTAATTAATGCACATTATTGCTTTTATTTCATGTACTGCCATCCGGTATCTACCCCTGCAGTTTCCCAGTCCACACTATCTAGGTCACACTTGCTATCAATGCCCACTCCTGCAATCCCTTCTTCTTCTGCAAAATGGTTGGGGCTTTTCTTTATCTCAGTATTTCTACCCTACCAGACATCTCATTTGTAGTCATGCAGCCTGCTCGAGCTGTAACTTCCTCATCCAAAACTGATTTATATGCAATCAGTCATTTGTTTTGATACCTTTCTGAAAACTTCTTTATTTTTCACTACTCCTTCTTCCGTACTTCACTAGCTTTTACTGACTATGCTGATGCCAGTTATGGTACCAATTAACTAACCAACCAATTCATTACAGGCTTCATCTTCCTACTTAGTGGTGCTGTCAGGATATCTGCCCTGTCCCCAGATACTAGGACCCCTAAAGCCCCCTACCTCTCAAGAGTTGATGGTTCAACAGTATGAAAATCGATTAGTAGCACCAAGGTCTTGGGTTTGAATCCCGATGCTTCCAAATATTATCATACTTAGCTATACATTCACCCAAGAATCCTAACAGGTGCAGCTGTCTCCTGGCAATCAAAATTTCACTCAATCATAGCCCTTTTTACAACAGAAGCTGAATAAATGACCCTTTGTATTAGGAACACAATAGTCAAATGCAAGAAGAAATGGACAAGAATTGACAGAGATATATTGCATTCAATTATTTGCGTTGATAGAAGTGAGAACATTCTATCAACACAAAAATATATGTAAGCTGATTATTCAAAATATATGACTCTCCTTGAACTTCTACTTATGTGACTTTCCTTAAACTTCTACTAATGTGACTCTCAAGTCTAGAACTATACAAATCCTCTTGCACTGTTTAGTTACACAAATCTTTCTGAATTGTACTGCGGCTACAAACAAAATTAGCATTTTAGGAAGTTAATTCCTAACACTTTGTCATGCTTCCCAAGAGGCCATCCCTCTTCACCATTGTTTTGACTTCCTTTCAGTTCCTTAATCTGACCCCACACCTTTCCTTGAAGAAAATATGGGCGCCCTAAGACTTTGTCCTAACCCTATCATTTGCCAACATCTAGATGTATTGCAGTTAAGTGCTACTTTATATAAGAATTAATTGTTCATGGTCAACTCAATATTACATATGTTTTGACCTCCAAGCAATTTGTGGGCATTCTTAGTAAACCACTTGATAATTAAAAACTGTACACATTTGTTCTTATCATCATGGGCATTCAAAGCTAATCCCAAGTTCATCAGCAGTGCTCAATGTGCAGGGGGCTGTTGAAAATAATGACAGTTGTAACTCATTGCAGGTTTAAATACATCTTTGTTACAGCTAGAAGTTTTTGTTCTATCTTTTATGTTATCAATTTTTTTGCACATTCCTTTGTTGCTTATTACTTTTGTCTGCACTTCTCCAACAGAATGTATTTTTTAATGCCATCATGAAAAAAAATTTCTAAATTTAAAGCTCACTAAGGTATACACAGTGATTAACAAGTCTGAATCATTTTTAGACTGATTTTCAGAGGTTGTGGTACAGATTGCTATCGACTTGTCTTTACCACTTTTAACTGAAGGCAAAAAAGTGATGCAGAGGAGTACTTGCTAAAAAAAAGTACCAATTTTTACGGTGATGAATGCAGATGCTACTAAAATCCTGCTATTCAAAGACCAGGATCTATTCAACAAATAGTCAAAATATGAGGAAGACAAATACAATAGGGCTTAGCAGTAATAATCACATCAAGAATAATGGCAAAAGAAAGTTGACTGCACTGAAAAAATTGATGCTGTAAATTCCAAAAAGAAATCTACCTCCTTTTTTGTTGATAATAGTGATGATGCTGCTTAAAAAGCTTTCATTTTGGAGAAGGAAAAAATTAAAGACAGCAAAAATCAAGAAGCTATCTGAAACAGGTTGTTGATTAAGTTATTTTGCAATACGTCAATTGGTTTTTTAGTAACTTTAACAAGAAGTAGATGCAAAACCATGTTCTACAACACTTGTGACTACGAAGTGTAGCCAATTAAAACTTGTTAAGTATCCTTAATATACACATCTTTATAGGTCCAGAATAGGTTGTCAAATAGAACCATGAAGAACTTTACATACAGTATAAATGATCTAAATGGACCTAAACTTGTCAGAGTATTGCTTGAAGGGTGGCAAAATATGTTAATCCAGTTAGCTTTTAGAAGCAATCAGTCTGTTCAAATATTTTTATCCTATAAATCATTAGTAGGATACAAATGTGTTTTGTACAAAATTTGAAATTTGGCAATACTAATCTCAATATCAATATTAACGTAAGCCCTGTTCTATTTATAGAAATGAGGATATCTATACATGTATATATATATATTTATATTAATCTAAAGTAAATTTTAAAAAGTACTAAATAAAACAAGGTAAAAAAAATGCCCTTACAGATTGGAGAAAGCCAACAGGGAAATTTTAGTTCGAAGCAATTCAACTGGCCAGAAATTTCTATTTGCTTTTTTCACAGTAGAGCATATTAGAGCCTCTGGCAGAATACTCAGATTTGATGTGCACTAAAGCAAAAATCCAAACAAATCTACATATATTCATATCATCACATTAGAATCTCTAAGTAGAACAATAAAATGTGAAGAAAAAAAGAAGAAAACAAACTATATCTTACAGGTAATGCAAAGATACTTCTTGAAAATTCATATATAAGTCAAAATAAATTATTATTAGTATTGTTTTCAGTAGGCACAATTACAACCTAAGACCTGAATATGTCGACAAAATAAAATTCAAATATATCAACTTGATTAAATTTTTGCTGCATCGGAGAAAAATATGTTGCTGCAACAGTTTCAAGCAGTAAGAAATTTATACTTTTCATGCTTCTAGTGGTAAAAAACAATGAAGGTCCTAAGCAGAAATCACAGGAAAGGCAAAAAGGAAATGTATGGACAACATATGAAAGGCTCTTTCAGTGGCTTACATTTGTAACAGGAATAAATGTTCATTTAACTAATCCGTTTAAAAAAAAGAGCATTAAATGTTTCTGGAGATGTTAGGAATTAACCTCTTACAGAGTTAATTCTCTTTTATAGCTGCAATACACAATTCAACTTGATTTGTTCATGAAGAGTCATACAACTCAAGTTCAAGGAGAGTCACGAATTGAAGTTCAAGGAGAGTCACAAACTCAGGAGAGTCATGTTCTTTTGTATTTTGTTGTGTTGATAGAATATCCTCACTTCTATCAACACAGTTAATGTAATGTATGTTTGATTCTTACTCGTTGTCTTTGCATTCATAACAGGAGAGATGAAGTTAGAAAATTTCAAAGCAAGCAATCTCTGGCAAGAATTTTTCACAACTGATACAATATTGCATTCAAATATTTATCTAGTTAATAATGAGTTTATTAATATGAATACTGTTAAAAACTGGAAAATACATGATTTTTACAGTTCTAGAACAATGTGACTTTGGAAATGTCTTTAATAATAGTAGAACTGGACATTTTTTGCATGCTCTTTCAAATATAATACTGACTTGCATAGCTAAAAAATATAAAGCAAGAAAAGTGACAAGAGAGGCTGAAAATTTTATTTGGAGTATCAGCTTGTAAAATAAAATAAGGAAAACAAATATAACAAAGCATGCAAATGCAATGTTATGATTTTACAATGTACTTAAAGATGCAGCATGCAACTGACAACTATATCAACTAGCAAGACAAGGTAAGACAAACGATATATGTACTACAGAGTATTACTGGTTATGATACGAGAACTTGAAAATCTTAACATGTTTGATTAGAAGTGAGACTTTCAATCACCTGATATTGTAAATAGAGTTTATGACTGACAACAATTGATTTTCAACAATAATCAAATAAAAACAGTTTGACTATTCAAAACTTCAATAACCCTAATATGCAAGCAAAATAATATAACTATAATGCAACAATTAGCAATTGTGTAAAATATATGTTTTGTTAGGTAAGTTAAAAAAATAGGTGAACAACAAGAGGAAGACTTCAGAAAGAGCAACACTGCTCTATAATAGTTTACAAAGTGTCAGGATCTGATCTGTTTTGCCGTGATCTGTTATCGAACTGTGACTCTATGGACTTAATTCGTCTTATATGTGTATTCTTGTAAAGTACATTCTCATTAGTGTGTTCTCATAAGTATGTTCTCATTAGTGTGTTCTCATATGCGTGTACTCTTAAGTAGTATTGTGTTGACAAGATTCATTCTTGGCAACACATGAATAGGGATTAATACATTATTGGCTTTGTGTCTTCTTTGGGTTTCTGGTGATGTTTATTATTGGTTATATGCATAGTCTTTAATATATTGATTCCTAACACAAAGTAGCAAGGTATTGCTTGGAACAGAAAAAAAGCAATTAAGATTACCAAGTGTTTATAAAATATTATCTCAGTCAGATAGTTAATCATGGGAATATTACTAGAAGTGTTGGCAGAGATATTGACAAAGATATTGGCCCAAAGTTGTTAGTAGAAATTTACTGCAGAGAGTGTAGAAACTGTGCTAAGATCTATTTGTATATAAAAGGATATGGAGTGTACCCCACATATATATATCTTAATGCAGCCTTGGGAGAGAAGCTAACTTAACTGTCTATTGGAAAATCAAAAATGCCACAACCATTTAAAATAAAATTGTTCTCTTGTGTACAATCATCAAAATCTAGACTAGCTTCTATTTATATTCCTTTGTTAAAAAGTAGTAGAGATCAATGAAAAACTGCAAACACTGAATAGGTGAATGCAAAATTCATTTAAAAGTGATCAATAATTTTTTTAACCCAAATACCTGCTTAAACTAAATAATTTGATATTTACCACAGAGTGTTGAACTTTGCAGGTTTCATCACATTTATTTGAAAAGAAGCTTTTCATGAGTATTTCACTGCGGTAACTTTTTGTTTGAAAAATAATTCTAGGAAAATGTGACAAGTTGTATGCAATCATTTGCATTCTTGAGTACTTTTAGAGATTCAGCTTTTTGCCTTCCTGTTGTTTTCATTCTTGTTTTTAATCCACATGTGGTGTTTCATAAAGTTGCAGGACATGAACATTTTTTCCTCAAGAGAATTTTAACTTTGAAGTTATGGTTTGCAAACATGAAGAACCAGAGAATTAGCATACATCTACTTAAATACGCTCAATATCTTCATTATACTTAAGTTGCCTTACACAGTTCTAAAACACTCAGAACTCTTACAAAATCTAGATGCTTTTTATAGAAAGATGCTAACACTTTGCTGATACTTTATTTTATTGCTTGAGTATTAAAGATGCATGTACCCTTCCGATTAGCAATGTTGAATAAAAATGGTGAGTAGTAACAGTTCTTGATAAGCAAGATTTGTGATGGAAGCCCTGCATTTATTAGGTATTCAATATCACTGCAAGAGCATTAAATAAGGTTCGTTCACATTGATACACTAGCAAAGGGATCGCAATAATTTTTTTCAAGTTTTTACACCAAAAAAATTTGCGCTAAGCATTATGGAAAACTTAAAAAAAGCAATCGCACCCCCCATTTAGACAACCTGACATAGGGAAGTTAATACATTATTTCAAAGTATTAAAAATTGATAATCCAAGTTCTTTTCAATGTCCATCATTTCATTTCTAAACGAGTTAAACCATGTCGTAGACACTGAAGTGAAGAAGTTACAACGGATATTTTTATGATTTTGAACTTGAGAAGTTCAGCGTTGACCATCACTCTGCGGAAATTCATGCAAAACTTGCTAAAATGCATATCATCCGAAGGAATGCTATGAAAAGATACGGGGTCATTATTTATTTATTTTGCACTCATTCAGTATTGTTTCGACAATAATAATACAGTAATGTACTGCTAGAAGTACTATAAAATGACAAATTTGGCAGACCTTGGATTGGTCTTCATGATTCTGGGACATAATCTTCAACGCAGTTATTATGCAAACATTTAAAACAATATTGACCACGTACAATTTTTGATTACAAGTAAGGTTTAATACAAGCAAAAATATATCAACTAATAATTATGATATCCGGCACACAATTATTGTAAAAACATGTCGACAGCGCACGCAGCATTGTGATACGCTGCTAAGTTAAATGAGGTAAAAGAAAAATATTCAAGATAATCATTTTTGTACATTATTGCAGTACATGTTCTATTGGTCAAAAGCTACTGTTGGCCTCATAAACGAGGAAACTCTCATTTACAATTACTTGATATACTCAATATTTTTTGTCCAAAATCATGAACTTATTATACTCAGCAACCAATCCCTTTTCAGCAAGCCATGCCTGTAAATTACAAATATATAATATGATACAGAATGTTCAAAGAATTATGCCACTGAAAACAGCTTTATGACACTTTCAGTGCTTTATCTTTTTTCATAAAGATTTTAATAATAGTACAGTAAGAACTCTTCAACAAATCAATAAATAAGTTCTGTGATGAAGTACTAATGTGGAGACTCAAGATAGAAATAAATGAATGAAATATGCTAATATCAATGCTAGTCCAAGAAATCATGCATCTAACGCGTATGTTGTGTTCATATGGCTATATAACGCAGCAGTACTTGGATAGAGTACTTATCAAATTCGACTCTAAAGTGCATCATCAAGTGAAAGGTATCGATCAAAAGTGAAATTTAAACGATAAACAAATATGTAAATTCAATTGATGCTATTTAATGTGCAGAAAAGTAGTAAGCACAAATGATATTCTGAGGCAAATACTGCATTTTCAAGTAAAGTACTGCATATTGATGCAGATAGAAATTGAAAAGGTGCAGTCACAGTTTACTAACTATTGGCATTGAGTATTGCAGTATGCTTCATAATGAAATAAAAATTAAACTTCATGAATTTCAAAAATTTATTTGTAACAGTCCAAAAATGGCCTGATGTATTTTTAGATTTAAATTACAAACCTGTGCAATCTCCTTGGTATCACCACCAGTGTCATTAAGAAAAAGCAAATTTTGTTCAACCAGAGGTGCAATTCCTTGGAGATGTCTACCCCATTCTATGATTTCTCTTGCGGGATTCTGCATCATTGCAAAATACATGCCCATATTTTTTGTGCCGTTATCTGTTTTATACAGTTTGTCATCAAATGATTTGGTTATTGCATGAATAGTATTGATGCTTTTTGACATTGCTATCATTGTCATACTGAATAATTCTATAGATGACATTATTGATCCACCAAGTATGTTTAAAGCTAGCTCAACATCTCCTTTCTCAACCAGTGCTGCTGTTTTTCTCGCTTGAGCTTCAGCCTAAAATAAATCATTTTATTTTATGAAACTCAAATGTGTACATTAAATATTTTTTTAATTAATACATTGAGCAAGAGAAAAAGAACAATATGCAATCATATGCTTCAATGTGCTCCAACGCAATATACATATTATTGGAATATTTGAGGCTTTAATATTCAGCTGATAGCAGTTTACCATTTTTTTTAGATAATTTTTATCAATGAAATGAGCAGCCACAGTTATGGGTACAAGGACTGTCGCAACAGGCAGAGATACCGCTGCTGTAGCAACTGCTAGAGCCCCAAATAATTTGGTGACTGCACCAGCAATGTTAGCATTGCCTTCAGCTTTGGTAGCATCAGATTCCGCATTTTTTCTTCTATCTTCTACCCTCCTATATCATTTACAGTATATAATGAAGATATGAGCAAATTTTTCAAAAAACAAGACAACATGATAAGTTTTACTAAATAATAGATTGAGATATATCACAAATTTATTTAAAACATAAAAAAATATCTCATATATTTGATGTTTTCACTTTCTGTATATTGGATCTATACAGTAAACTTAAATTTAGCGAATAAATTCATCAGCATTTGTTTGTTAGATATCAACAGAGCTTGATGTACATCGGCAAAATCAAATGCAGATTCTGATATAGTACACTTGCAGAAAAACAGTAAGGCAATTATATCGTAGACCTTTTTGAAAACGTGTGCATGGTATACTTAGTCATACAGATTTTCAAACTCTAAGGATATTTAAAAAACATACGTCTTTTCCAATTCGAGAGTCTTCTCCTTGTCTTGGCACTCGTTGCGCATATGATCAGCATCTTCAATGAGGCCAAGATGTAATTTTTTAACAAACTCCGATGATTCCACACAAGACGCGGAGTTCTTAACAATCTCATCAATGTAAATACCAAACTGGTCAAGGCTTAGTGCAGTAAAAGATTCCATATGAGTCATCAAGTCAGTGATTGTCTTCATACAAGCTTTAAAGGCCATGTGGTAATAGACCGCAGCTGTATTCAAAACTTTCTGTCGTTCGAATTCAATACATTCAGGACAATTGTCCATACGTTTCAGGGCTTGGGCCAACGAATTGAATATAACAAGGTTCTCACTAAATATTCGAATATTGGTCGGAACGGAATTTGCAGTATTACTAGATGCTTCAATCGTCCCAACACTAGTTACTTTGACCACTGCAGCACTAGTTTCTTCGACAACAACAACACTTGAAGCTTCAATCATCGTAAAACGGTTGTTTTCCTCCATTGAAATCAGCCACCGTAGTGTAGTTTAAGGTTACTGATGAAAATATTCAATCTTTTGTAAGTTAATGGTACAATGAAAAATCACTAAATTTTCTTTAATAAATCCGATAAACGAAGGAATTTAGGAGAAAAATAGCCATCATGTTATGCTAATATTCATTGCATTAAAATGTATGCGAATTCAAGCACTGATATCAAAAATACGAAATTCTAAAATGGAATGATGATTAATTTAAATTGATTTTCATCAAAAATTATTTGCCCAAAGGTTACAAAAACGGATGAAAATAAATTCATTTGTAAGCATTGATTTCATGGCTAATGCATCACGGATGTTCTAAAGTTTCTGCATCACGTGTTACTGATTTTATGGCTACTGCATCACGGATGTTCTAAAGTTTCTGCATCACGTGTTACTGATTTTATAGCTACTGCATCACGGATGTTCTAAAGTTTCTGCATCACGCATTACTGATTTCACGATTTACGGCGGATTCGGATAATTGGGAGTCATCCTGTTGTTTAAATTTGGGAATAAATACAAATCCAATCGTGTGCAGTGCAATAGAGTTCATTGCAAAGCACACGGAATATCTATCGCTGTTTGAGTTATGGCGACAATAATTTTCATACGAAACTGAGTTCACATTAATGCCCTCTTTTTTGCATCAGCCCAATGAAGTTGATGTATCCATTTAAATGAAGGAAATTCTACCTTCATTAATATGGTCTCAGATGCCATTAGATCACGAGGAATTGTCCACGCGCCTTTCATGCATAAACAACACATCAAATTTGCTGCTAGAGCTGAAAGAGAAGACAATCATATTGTACAAGAGCAAAAAAGAATTCTATACCATTTTGTTACTAGGAATACTTGAAGCGCAAAATTGCCTATTTTACTTAACTACCCACAGCTTGAATGAAAAAGTCTTGACACTCCATCTGCTTCACTAGACTTTAGCTCAGAAGAAAGTGTCCGTTGTAAGGTTTATCACTTTAATGATGAAGTGAATGTTGGCCACGATAAACTCAAACTTGCTTTTGATAATATACTATTTTTCAGTAAGTAGTTCGAGAATAATTTATTTAATAACTTATAAAGTACTAGTATTTTATTTCTTTGGGTAAAAACAAATTAAACATTGAACAATATAATAGAAAAATAGACCTACAAATTAACATAATTGTTTTATATGAAATAATGAAAAAAATGTTCCATTTCCATTTCATTTTTAAGTCATATTTTAAGACCATGTTTCAAACCATTGTTCCAACAAATGTACATATAGTTGCATTCTAGTAACAGATTAAAGTTAATCTTATAAAGATTACAGAGATTTTAGGAATTATGGCCAAGTATTTGTAATGTTTTACTAGTAGGATACATTGAAATTTTGTGGCTGAGTTGGGCAGTGTCATTTTCAACAGCGAAACTGACAAAAATCTGCATCATAAAAATGTCAAATGCTAGTGAAAGACTAATAAGACACATGCAAGAAGATACAGGAATTGTTGAGACTTGCCTTAATCATGCTATTATAACAAAAAATGCAATCAGAATTGTTTGCCAACAGGCACTGTATTAGTTTTAGATGATGAAAATTAGAAATTAGGCAATGTTCTTCAAAAGTGCAAATAAAAATGAACAAGCCTGGAACGTATATCTAAAGTGTTACCTACATTACTAAATGTAGCAGTGATGTCAGCAATTTGGTTATAATTAACTATTCGATATAAAAACTGATTTATTACAATTATCTGCAAATGCAACCAATAAATCATAACTGTATTTGAAAGCAGATAAACACTTTAATTTGTTAGAGAAAGAGTAAAATCTAGGAACAGTAAATATGTACAATGTGTCATGATACTGAGATTATAACACAAATTAACGAGAATAGAAAAAAAGAAAAAAACAGTAGTACATGAGAATTAAACTATTAAGGAAAAAGAGCAAAGAATTAAATCCAACATGCACTGTGGTAGCACACCGCTATATGGTAGCATATTTCTGCTAGGAGAAATAGGAAGAGAGAAGTGATTAGCAAAAGCCAGAACAAAGCTTAAGCTATAAAATTGTATCCATACAGTTTATATAACCTGTTTAGATTTTCCAATTTTGCTAAAAAAGTAATTGTAGGAACAGAGTTGTGAGTGAAAATTGTAGATATAAATTAGAATTGAAGATGGCTAAGTTAATGAGTTACAAATCACAATATAAAATAAAGATAATAGCAGTAACAGGTACAAACTGTGACAAAAGATTGTTAAAAAGACCATAGTGCATTAAATTTTTTGCTAGTATAAAAATTTTTAATGATTAGAACAAACATAAACAAAGAAAAAATTGTAATTTGGTATTGTAAAGCACATTTAAAGTTAATAAGTACATTTGGCAGTGTTGCAGTCATACTGGTTTTCAATCATCCTCTTCATACTTTATGTAGCATTTATAAGTTTTTCATTCCATAAAGTTCTATTAACCTACAAGAACATTAACAATTTGAGGTGAGTGGACAGCAATCTGTCACAAAAATTTCAAACAAGTATTATGAATGCATAAACGAAATGAGCAAGACAAAATTGCAATAGCAAAGAAGTATAGTTTATGCAAACATAATTGTGTTGCTGGAAGTGAATATTCTCCAAAGTAACACACAAATCATAATCCTAAACTGTCACCATAGCCTGTCACCATAGCCTGTCACCACAGTCTAATACATAGAACAATGTTTCACCATAAAACTTTGTAGAATTCTACAGCTATAAAATGAAATTAACTCCTTATGGAGTTAATTTCTAACAAGTTTTGGTTGAGAAAATATGAGTTACTCTATTTGATGTAGGTGAAATATGCAACAGATTCATGCACTCTAAATTAAAAAAATGCCTATCACCAATGTATACATTTCCTGCCAATGCCAATACTTTCCCTGCAAAACAAAAGTGTTGTCTATATCAATTGCAAAAAGTTTAGGCTCTAGTTGCTTTTTCATGACAAAAGTGTTCAAGGTGATAGTTTCATTGGATGCAAGTAATCTTGAGCTACCATTGATTACAAATCTATTTTTGACATATTTATAAATCACAGTATTTGCATTATATTTAAGTACTTTGCTGTTCTTGGCATCCTCTCAGCAAATTTGTTGATAAGTACACTGAAATTTTTGAGAGGGATAGTTTCAATAAAAACAGTTTTGTTTCTGATTCAAAAATTTCTAATTTTTCAATCTAAAACTATCAAAAACAGAAAAAACTGAAATAGTAATTTTTGAGAAATTAATTTTTATGGGTCACTCTCTACAGGTATTGATAGACTATATTGTACATGGATAACAACCTTATTGCATTGCATATTACTGCAGTGAGGTCAATTGACAAGTAAAAAATCTGGCAATGTATAACATACAATTTTTTATCACAGTTTACTCAGTCAAAAATATCCCCAAAGTCTTGACAAACAATTTTCTAGCAAGGTTAAAATGGTGAGGAGTACATTTGATCAGGGGCTAATTGATAAGATTGAAATTTGATGCTATTTCAGCAATAATTGTCTATGTAATATACAGTATTTCTGAGAAACATGTCATAGCATTTTAATATAGCATTATCATAATTTGCAGCTCTGTGCAGTCCAATTGGTCTCACTTAGAAGTGAAGCTAGTGTCAACAAATCAACAGACTTTCTTATTTCTGTTGGTGTTAAAATGAAGAAAGATGCAGTAATAAAATATAGTACTTGTAACTATGCTAGGTGGTAAAGACCAATGTACGGCAGAGGGCAGACAGCCAATACAGAGAGATTTAATATAAATACAAAACTTTTATTAAACTTAGAATAGTGAACAGAAAAACAAGACTGACCAAATAAATATGTTCTCTCCAACATGTGCGGTATACCCTTTTGAAGTGCCTTTAAAACTAGCTCTTCACTGAATCTCGCTGAATCTCATGGTCCGCAAGTAAATCAATACTTTTCCTTCAGGAGGTTTCTGACTATTCTAGAATTATTCAAAGTATCCTTTAGAATTATCCTTGGTGGAAGTAAAGCAAAATAATCAAAGGATAAGCCAAAAAAAGTGGGATTACAAGATTAATGGCCATTCTAGAATAATATCTAAGTAGTTGAAGGCGAAGATTGAGGTATTATGACAGGAGATAAAATAGGATTTATGGAACTGATGACACTCCAGAATAATATCCGATAAGTTGAAGAGGCATTGTTACACAGAACATGCATAAGTGGAAAACAAGTGAAGGAGTTTCCACAGAACCACAAGGAATATGACACTTGGAAAATTGTAGAGGTGTAGAACAAAGGAGTCCATGAAGGTTTGGCATAAGTGCACAATTGGAATAGTAGGCGCAATATGGTAAAAGAGACAAAAGGTCAGAAAAAGTGTTGGCAAAATTGATGCAAACATAGGCAAACATATGCAAATATATTTAAGCAGTTATGCCATAGTAACTTAAAGAGATAGCAGTACCGGCAAGTATCCTGACAGTTATATATCAATAAGTATATTTTATACGTGAGTTAGGAAGCACAGGACAAGCAAGAAAATGAAAAGCTACATGTGCAAACACAGTGTACTAATTTCTATTTCATGTGTTGCCAAGAACAAATCCTGTCAACATCATACAACTTGAGAGAATGTACATTCAAGACAAACTAAATCAATAAAATAACTACAGCTTCTTTCGATTCTATAAAAGCATATATCAAATAACAAACTATGACTACATAGCAAATCATATGGCAAAACAGATGAAGTCCTGGCAACTTCACTCTTTTATATTGCATATAGGTCATCATACTTATTGAACTTTCATTGTTCCAGTTGTTGAGCAATAACCCAATTTTTTTAACATCTTAAAGGTCTGCTTGTAATAAACTTAACAATTGAAATGTGCACATACTTCATATACTGCATTAATAGTTTCCACAATCATTGGCTTGAAAAATGGATATAGCACATTTATGCCATCTATTGTTCATTGGTAAGTTAGACTGTACAATATGATTTATGGTGTCAAGTAATATTGTGCTTGGTCAGTTGTAATTTCAATCCTCTTTGTTTCATTCATTAGTAATACCAGAAAGATCAGATTTCCAATCTGTATAACAGAATTCAAGGTAATAGGTAACATTACTGTAGTCTTTTGTTGGGTTTACTTTTATACCATTGTGGTATACATTTTAAATTGAGATGAGTTCTTTCAGTTCATGGGCCTCAAAGTGGCATTTAAAAGCTGTACAACTAACATTGCAGCTGGTCATAGTAGCGATAAGTATTGTGCGCTATTACTTAGAATATAAGCAGTGAGGAATTTCTGTTGACCAATTATCTTACAAAAAATTGTTGCATATTATCAGCCATAAACTTGTTTCAAACTCAAATATGAAGTCAAGAGCCAATTAAAAATTGGTAAAAGTTATAAAAATGAAAATGAAATATATCAAAGCAATTAATTAGTTAAAGTTGTCTAAAAAAATAGTAAGCTAATTTCAATTGATCAATTTAATATCTATTTAAATAGCATTACCAATTAATCAGTCAATTAAATTGCAATGACAGTTTTGATATTACTTCAATGCAATACAGTGATCAACAGAATACCAAAGAAATAGGTGAACCATTTCAAAGTGACAAGTGTATCAGCCACTGTTTTGAAAATTTTATTTTGTGAAAGCACTTTTTTACTGCAAATTTTTTCTATGTCAGGCATGCAGTTCTAGCAAATTAAATATTAAGCTATTGTAGACCAATTAAAATCTAAATTATGTAACCTAGTAGGGTTTGATCTGATCTAGGTGTACAAATTACAATTTTGGCAACAGTTCTTGGCTTACTACATATTTCATGTATTATACTTGTTGAATAGTACTACACATTGCATAAAAGTAGTAAGATACATGGACTAGCATTATATATTTGTATACATGCAGTATATAAATATGGCCACTTAAATTATTGGCATATGTTCAACTTAAGTCTTCATCCAATATGCATTGTGCTGTTTTGCTTCAGTGACATAATAGTGTTCTAGTTTGCATGGTTTCTTATCTGAGTCTTTCGTGTTTGCCTTGATCCTCTGCATACTGATACAAAATTTTATTTTTGTTGCATTGCCTGAATCTGAGCTTGTGTAAGCCAGAATTTGATTATCTACTTCTCCTGAAAGCACTTTATGGACTTACTATTTTCATAGCATATTCCTGATATAACCCTAGAATTCTTAATATCTTCAAGCATTTCAGCATCACTTTTTAGTATTAATTGGAATAATTAGGATTACAGAACATTTTTAGCTAGGCCAACTAGCACAATGTAATGATGGCATATGTGAAAATATATCAAGGCAATACAATAATAAAAGTGCAAAATTAAATCCAGTATCTAGAAAAAAGTATTGAAGTCAGATTTTCTGAATGAAGAAGTTTAGAAAACAGAGAGAGTATCTGTTAATCATGCATAATGTCAGGATCTGATCTGTTTCGCCGTGATCTGTTATTGAACTGTGACTCTATCGACTTAATTCGTCTAATATGTGT